>VTPC01091164.1:143269-157993 GCA_011009095.1 Ignelater luminosus
CGAAAATTGGTTCAAACGCATGGAAAAGTGTATCAATCTTAATGGAGAATATTTTGAAAAACAATAAAACTAGTTTGGATCATAAATACTTGTTTTTTCATTGTTAGGCCAGAAATACAAATAGCAACCCTCGTACTAACCTCTAGATATCTTTCCATTATTTTTCATCCTGTAGCCATAGGAAAACAGTAACAGCTTCGATGTCTGTTTAATTTACAATATATTGTTTCTACTTATACCTTATATGAAGAAAAGTGAACAGTAGTAGTGTGAACCTGATGTTATTTCATAATGTGAACGTTTATAGAGAGGTCTAGCTAGGAATAGTATACCACAATACACCATTAATCCGTTTGTACATACCACGTGCTTTCATTGTGGATATACTTACTACATAACATAGTTAAAATTTAACAGTTAATACAATGGCTGCCCTTGAATAACTCAAATCGAATTTGGTGAAGACATAAATTGCATTTTCAACAATAACAAAAGGTAAATTCAATTCAAATTGGTAACATTGCTAGGGTGGGAAACCGTTATAATACAAACTTGTTTAATAACAATAGCAGCAACGCTGTTATAATGTAATATGGCATGCGTAAGACAATAAAACTAGTTAAAAATCCAAGCTCCTCGAAAATATCATTCTGATGAATTTGAAAGCTGAGCAATCTAGTACAATACAATACTATTATGTAAGTACTTAAAAAAAGTGCTTGTGGAACGTATTTCAATAAAATGTTTAGGAAAAAACATAATACACAAAAGAAACTGAATACTCGTCAATTTATGTGCTAACAGTTGCTTTCGAAATCATGCTAATACGAGGGTGGTCTGAAAAGTTTCCGACCTCAACGTGAAGATGGCAGTACTCGTAAATAAAAGCTACTGAATTTCGTTGTTCATCTGTTGACAGTTACTCACCAAAGTTTCAGCCATTTTGGACGCGCAGTTTTTATGTAACAGTCGTTTGAGTGAGTTGATATGAGTTTTTTTTGTGAAAATGGACAAAATCGAGTATCGAGCTGTCATTAAATATTTGTTTTTGAAAGATAATACGTCTTCGCAAATAAAAGATGAGTTGGATTCTGTGTATGAGGACTCTGCACCATCATTTACCACAGTGAAATTTCGGGCTGCTGAATTTAAACGTGGCCGTAAGAGCTTGGGAGACGATGAACGTTCGGGACCTCCAAAAACTGCAAGTACCGACGAAAACATCGCCAAAGTTCACCAAATGGTGCTAGACGACCGCCGAATTAAAGTGAGAGAGATAGCAGAGGTTATGAACATGTCAAAAGAACGTGTTTGTCACATATTAAATCAACATTTAGGCATGAGAAAGCTGTCCGCGCGTTGGGTGCCGCGTTTGCTCACGTTAGACCAAAAACGTGTTCGAATGAATATTTCCAACGCTCTTTTGGCGCAGTTTAGGCGAAATAAATCCGAGTTTTGGCGCCGATTAATTACTGTAGATAAAACTTGGATACACCATTATACGCCCGAAACAAAAATACAGTCCAAACAGTGGACTACAAAGGGGGAACCGGCTCCAAAAAAAGCAAAAACTGTTTTTTCGGTTGGGAAAGTGATGGCGACTGTTTTTTAGGATAGTCATGAAGTTATTTTAATCGATTATCTTCAAAAAGGAAAAACCATTACAGGAGCATACTATGTAATATTACTTGACAAGCTGAAGGCAGAACTTGCGAAAAAACGGCCACATTTGCAGAAAAAGAAAATTCTCTTTCACCAAGACAACGCACCGTCTCACACCTCAGCGGTTGCCATGGCGAAAATCCACGAATTACGGTTTGAACTGCTTGACCATCCGCCTTACTCACCAGATCTATCCCCAAGCGACTTCTTTTTGTTCCCTCATCTAAAAATTGCGCCCGGAGGACAAAGATTTTCGTCAAATGAAGAGGCAATCACCTTCGTGAACAATTATTTTGCAGAGAAAAATGCCGAGTACTATTTGGACGGGTTACAGAGATGGGAGCATCGCTGGGAGAAGTGTGTAGAGTTACAAGGAGACTATGTTGAAAAATATAAAAAAAATTTCAGAAAAAATGTCTTGTATCTTTGTTAGGTCGGAAACTTTTCAGACCACCCTCGTATAACCTTACCTAGAAAACGATTGTTTTTAAAATGACTTTATTCTGCATTTTTTATGTTTGCTTAAATGTCTATACTACTTGTCTCTCTTCAAAAATTATTCTTTTTCCTGATTTTATTTTAGAACCTTTTTCCTGTTATTTAACAAAGTTTTCATTTTTGTTACACATTGTCTTACCATCTTTTTCTTGGACTGGTTACGTTTCTTTTAATGTTAACTTTATTATTTTCCATCTTCACGAGTTTTGTTTCATCCATTCGTGTCGATATGTGTTCATTCTATAATCTTGTTCTTCCTGTGATCCTTGCATTTTTGTCTGTTACATTACGTGTTTCTCTTATATTGGTAGTATTCGGTAACACTGATTAACAGAGTTTTTGGTTCTTAATCAAAATTAGGTAATCCTTATGTAGCTTTTAATTCTGAATTCAAATCTGCTTCAGATTTTTCCTTTCACGTGTAGTTTTTGAAATATATGCATTTGAAGTTCCAGTGAACAGTGTAATTATAATTACATTCGGTAATTACCTATTAGCGATAGGAAGTTTTGGAAATGAAGTAACTGCATTCCGCATATATTACAAAGCTATTGACGTGTCATCAACAGGTACGTCACTCTGATAAATATTTGTAAATATTATTTCAACTTTCCATAAGTGAGATCACTTATGTATGAACCTGTTCAGTGTTAGTACTTTTTTGTGGAGCGATTGAAGTTCTATAAAGTTGCATTGTCACTGTTTAACAAAGAAAATTTCTTGCGTTTTGAGTGATAACTATAGAAACATTAATCATATCTCGTAAATGTGCGAACGATACGGACAGTTTTTGTTACGTTTGTGGAGAGTTTACTGCTAAACACCAAAAACGATGTTTTACTGCGCTAATAAGCAGAGCTTATCGTCTGTACTTTGAATGTCAAATTGGAGATCAAGATAAGCAATGGGCACCACATATTTGTTGTGTTTCTTGTGCAAATCACCTTCGACAGTGGATCAAAGGTTCCGTGTATGATATGGAGGAAACAAAAGGATCATCTAACCAATAGTTACTTCTGCATAACAAAGATAGCAGGCTTGTCTGCAAAAAATATAAGATCTGTTGTGTATCCTAAATTAACATCGGCGATAAGACCCGTTGGCCATTCTACTGATCTTCCAATTTCTGTGCCACCAGAAACATTTAAAGGATCAGATGAAGAAAATGTCGACATTGTTTCTAGAAATGATCCAGAGTTTATTCCTCCAGATCCCACTAAACCACATTTGATCGCACAGGCACAACTAAACGATTTAGTTCGTGATGTGAACTTAAGCAAAAGCAAAGCCGAGTTGTTTGGCTCCCGATTGAAAAGTTGAAATTTATTGGAACACAGTACCAGAATGAGTCATTTTCGTAATCGCGAAAAGACGTTTCTGAGTTTTATTCTACGGACGACAATCTTACCTACTGCAGTGATGTTGACGGTTTGATGGAAACCCTTGGACGTAAACACAAACCAGAAGAATGGCGACTGTTCATTGATGCATCTAAATTTAGTTTGAAAGCAGTTCTATTGCACAAGGGTAATGCATTGCCTTTAGTTTTCATTGCATATTCAGTTCACTTAAAGGAATCTTATGAAACTATGAAATGCCTTTTAGACTATAAAAATATGGAAAATCTGTGGAAATTTGAAAGTTACAGCTTTGTTATTAGGAATGCAACTGCGATTTACAAAATACAGTTGCTTTTTGTGCAAGTGGGACAGTTGTGCTAAATCGCGGCAATATATTGTGAAAAGTTGGCCAAGTAGGCAGATAGTTGTGGGAGAAAAACATATTTTACATGAAAGCCTTGTGGACAGAAACAATATCAATCTGCCCCCTTTGCATGTAAAGGTGGGGCTGATAAAGAATTTTGTAAAAGGTATGGACCGTGGCGGAAGAGGTTTTCAGTACAAAAAAGAAAAATATCCAAAAATCAGCGAAACTAAGATAAAGGAGGGCATATTTGTGGGTCCCCAAATTTGGCAATTAATGAATGACAGCTGTTTCGATGCGGTTTTCCAAGGAAAAGAAAGGGTGGCCTGGAATTGTTTCAAATCTGTCGTAAAGCGCTTTCTGGGCAACAACAAAGCGGAAAATTTCGAAATGTTGACAGCTTACCATAAAACGGGATGTAATATGTCGCTAAAGATGCATTATTTACATTCCCATCTGGATTGTTTTCCAGACAATTTGGGAGCTGTAAGTGTTGAGCATGGGGAGCGTTTCCATCAAAACCTTTCAACGTTGGAAAACCTGCACCAGGGAAGATGGAATTCGAACATGTTGGGTGATGACTGTACATTATGACACAAAAGAAAACTCAAATAGAATATTTTAATGGGTTTTATGTACAGTTTGTAATATAAAATGCATCTAATTACTTTAGTGTTTTATTTCGAAACAAAATCATGTTTTTCTCAGAAACTATACGTGCTAGAGCAAAACCAAAAGCAGATTTGGATTCAGCATAACAAAATGATTCAAGATCATCTATTCGTAACTAGGAACCAGAAAAACAGTATCAGTTTGTTCATCAGTGTAATTGGCCATGTTTTGTATTCCCAGTTATATTTCATATGTTCATTTCTATTGTTTGCCTTTTTGCCGAATCGTTGCATGTACCTTGACTTCTGTCGCATAGAATAAATACAGGTTTATCGTACTTAATAAAAATTCTGATTTTCGAGAGAAGTGTTTGTGTATTTTTTTGTATCAAATTGTTTAAACATCCAGTCATTCTCAATTGGTGTTCTGTCTGCCCTGGCGTCGTTTGTAATGTAATCGATTTTGTTTTTTTTTGCTGATGCTGAGTTTAAACAGTAATCTCTGCAACCTATCTTCGTTTTTCTGTATCAATATAGCGTCGTCTGCATAGCATAATAACACACTTCAGCCCATTCTACGTATATGCTTTCATTCCTTTCGCTTCTTTGATAACCTGTCCATAATTAAGTTGCCTGATGATTTCTTTTCCAGTCAGTATGCTAGTAGATAATTTCTTCTCGGTTTTAATTTTCAGTATGGATTGTGTCCAAATCTCTTTTATTAGTTTACTGATTTGTTTGGAGACGCAATGTTGCAATGTTTTCAGTACATCTCATATTTGAATTGTGCCAAAAGCTTTCTGTAAATCTACTAAACACGTATAAACTGGTTTGTAAAACTCAATTGCTCAACTGCTCTTCTTCTAATTGTAAGATTTTAGTTGTGATTTTAAGTACAGAGCTCAGTAGATTAATTTCTCCGTAGTAGCCGGTACTCTCTTGCCTCCTGTTTTGAAGATTGGTATTGGAATACCTGTTTTTCATGCGGACGGTATTCTAAATGTTATTTTGTTTATTAATTTCATTATTTCTTCATCTTACGTTGATTTTCCATATTTTATGAGTTCATTGTTTATGTTCTTTAGTTCTAGAATTGTTTGTTCTACTTCCTTTCATTCTCTGTAATTATTAGAATTTTATTTCATTTCAAGCTGGTGTGTTTAGTCCATTCTATTATTGTTATTTCCTGTGTTTAAAAATATTCTTTTGTTTTCTTTCTGCTTCTGCATTCCAAAGAAATCGTGTTCAAGTTCTTTTATGAATACTTCTAAGTACTTTCGCTTCATTGTTTTTATGTTTGCTCCAACACCGTTTCTGAATCGTTTGTAATTTTGGAGAGCTTCTTCCTTTTTTGTTTTTCTATTCTATGCTCTTTTGTTTCTTGTTGCTAATTCTGCTAGTGTACCAGAGGTTTTCTTTGTAGGGCATTTGTATTATTTATTATTTTTTTCTTTTGCCCTAACACCTCTGATGCAGTTCTTTATGTTACTATTTTGTTCCACGATATTTTCAAGTCACCATCCTTTGTTTAATGCAATTTTTGAAGTTCGCTAATTTTAGGCATCGTATAGCTTTATCGTGGGTAAATGTTTTCGTTTATAACTATGTTATCTATTGTTGATTTCTTGATTACTGATATTTCACGATTGCATATTCCCTGTACTATATTTAAGTATTTTTTCCTTTCCCATTTAGTGTTCCAACTAATAGTCCTGTCGCTTACCATGTTTATTGTCGTTTCGTCCGTTTTGTTTCGAAGCGGATCATTGTTTCCTTGAGCAGATGTTAATTTTACGGTTGTTACGCAGTATTGACCACTAACCCTCTTAGTTTTCCCGAGCTTGGGACTGGCCCTGAGAGCTACTCAATTTACCCAGAGAAGCGTTACAGGTGGAATAGTCAACGAGTTTGAGTCACCTTTACACTTTTGCTACCCAATACACCATGTATTTTGATCATTCACATAGCCCCCCCTTTCTGAAAGCACTGTTTCAAGTTAATATCTAAGGGCCGTACTTACAGTCTTCCATCAAAGATTAAATGCGTTTAAGTACATATATTACCATAGAATCAAAACGCGTTTATAGTTATACCCAGCGTTTAACGTGACTGTAGGTAAGGTGATTGATGTCTCTGGATAAAAACCATTGTCAGCTATACTTGACGTTGTTTACTAATAAATCAGATGATTGACCAGTTGTCTAAAAACCTGGGTCTTAAAGTGGAAGATGCATTTTTCTTATAATGATAACGTTATTATGTCGGAAAGTGAAAACTGGCTTCATATATTATATTGCCGGTTAAACACAACATCCAAACCATACAATATGGTCAACGTCTATTTGAAGAACTCGAGACAGAAAGAAAGAGTGAAACTAGTCATGAAATTCAGTTGTTTAGCGTCAAAAATGAGCAGGTCGAAATACTTTATTATCAGAAAGTAGCACTACAAAGCATCTATGACGATAGCAGAAAGTTCTGGGAGATCTGTTTCGAAACAACGAAAAATAAAAATTTTCAATTATTGACATTAATCAAATAAAATCAAGAATGTCATTAAATTAAGTTCTGATTGACTTATCGAAGTGTTGTTGGCAAAAAATAATTTTTTGTTGAGTTATGCCAAAAGACAGCAAATCTGCATTTTTACCGTGTTAAACATACTTTTTTCGCCGATTGCCTGCCTTTTTGCACGAGGGTGCAGAAGCTAATACTTTTAACAGTGAGTTGTCAGAAACTATAAAAAGAATGTTTCATGCTATATTTGAAAAATACAATTAGTTTTATAAATTTGTTTATCTTAGGGATTGCACTGTAGTACACTACCCCGCTTTTGATGAATTCGATAACCTAGAACAAAATGTTTTAGGAAACTGTACTTTGGGATCATATCGTGTTTGGCGCCGACGTATGATTTCTCTGATGCATTAGGTATTGTGTTCTGTACTTGAGTTTCTTTATTTTCTTTTTCTTTACCATAAAATTAATTTGAAGAGCTAGTTTCAGTCTATTGCAAATATTCTTTTTCTAAATGTTAATTCAGACTGTGAAATACTTATCTATGTTTGTATCATTGGAAAGGATTCATGATAGGGTGGTTGTAGTGGTTTCATTAGAATGAAAGCGTTCTTGGCAGAAGATAAGTCTGGATGATAAAAATGTGTTATTTGGTAAGGTGAACTTGAACAGATTTGATTTTTTACGTAATATGCTGTCGTAGTTGTTCTACCAATGATCTTGGATCAGCATTATTGAATTATCAAGATTTGAAGAAATCACCAGGGATACTGAAAGTTTGTTTAGATAAAGATTCTGCTGGAGTCTCTTTTTTACAACACCAACTTGCCAATAGAATGATAGGTAGGGTTTCTGTCCAAGTATCTATTTGGATTTGGGGTTTACTAAAAAAGAGGAAATTCAATTTTGAATTGTTATTTGCAATAATTTTAAAGAACTAGAGGTTGGTTGTCTCAATCAAATCTTAAAATCATCGTTTTCAGCTTGTTCTTGGTAAATTTTTGAGCAATCTAATACTTCGAGTGTCGAAATTGTATCTATTCCACATAACAAGGGTAATTGTTTTTCTTGTATGTGCTGAATATTAGTTGACAATTGGAAAACAAAGTCAAATTGCCGTACCTGTCAAGGTGAAGCTTTATCTGGCATACATCAGTGACTCATTCACCATTATGAAAGGTTTGCCTTCCAGTAGACAATGGAGATATTTAATGGGATTATAAGTAATCAGAAGTTCTTGATCGAAAATACTGTAGTTCTTTTGAGCATTGTTTAGTTTTAGAAACTAAAATCTAAAGGTCTCGTCAACCTTGAGAATCAATGAAAAATGCTGAGTATGCCAACATAGATTTGCGATGCCGTTTTTGCAGATTTCAAATGTACGTCTGGAAGAAAACGGCGATGAAAGCTCATTATCCCTAAAACTCTTTTAAGTGCTCTAACCGTTTTAAGCAATTGAATTATTTTGATGACTTAGACTTTTGCATGTAGGAATTTAATGCAATTTTGCGTGACTAAATATTTAAGGAAACTTATTCCAGGCACAACAAAGACGCATTTTGAAATATTAAGTTGAATGTCAAATTGATTTAGTGGTTGCAGTGTTTGTTCAATATGTATAAGATGATCTTTTAGTGTTTCTGAATTGACAAGAACGTTATTTAGATATATGAAGCAAAATGATAAATCACCAATTATCTTGGAAACATAAGCCATATGGCATACAAGGAACTGAAATAGCCCGAATGGAGTAATAACGGTAGTTTTTCTGACATGAGAATATGATGGTAAGCGTGCATTATGTCAAGTTTAGAAAAAGCTTTCTTATTATTTCTGGGAAAAGCAGTTCTCTAATTATTTGCGTCATTCTTTTTTGGCAGATTTGAACAAGGTTCAAAATTGTTAGGAAGAGTGCTTCCGATAAGATAGATTTCATGTCAACTCTTCGAAGAATACCAAATAGGTAGTTGCTATTTAATAGTTAATACTCAAAGTTGGATCAGAATATGCAATAAAGGTGGTGCAGAGCAGCCGATATTTGTTTAAGATTTTCCAAAGTCCAACTTGTACAACTATGTAACTTTCTTGAAAGTATTGGAACTTTTGATCTTTTGAAGAACGGATAGGGCGATTCACATTCGTAACTATCATTTAACTATCCAGTACAATACCTTAGATATTAGAACTGTGATTTATACTGTATATATTTGGTACCAGTATTATCAACTCTACAAAGTTCAAGTCTTTTAAAAAGGCGATTCGTATCATTGTGGAGCATTACCGTTCTATTGTGGATTTAGATGTCTTCACTGTACATATCATCAGCTTATCGATAATACGGTAAAAACTACAGAGGACATGGAAAAACGAAATTTGGCAGAATATCAAGGTCTGTGTTCTGCAGGGCTCAATATCTGACTTCTAGGTGTTGCTTAAAATTCACATCCTAATATTGCGGAATCAACTTAGATTCGGTAGTTCTTGAGTTCCTAGAGCAAGAAATTGTCAATCTAGTGTAGTAGGATGGTATCAAGGAAATTCAACTGCGACACTTCAGATAGCGTGTAAAGACAAATCATCATTCGGTACTGAATGACTTGGCCTTATATCCCCGTAGTCAGTCAATCACACTACGAGTATAAAGAAAAATTCTTATTCTTTTTCTATTTGTTTATATTCTTTTATTTTGGCCTTTTTATTTGTAGAACTTCTTTTTTTTTGAAATAAAAGAAATTGATAGTTTGAAGAAACAGAGGTTTGGATTAAGGGAGGGAGAAAGTTTGCTTCGACTAGGCGATTTTCAAAGTGATGTTGCTGGCTTAAGTGGGCTTACTACATTCACTGACGAGTTTGTGTGATTGTAATTTGCAAAAACACCATTTGGTTAACTAGGAACTTGACAATTTGCATTAGAATTACTTTCATACCCGTCTCCTCTCCATCCCATAGAGGAGATTTCTATATTATCTTTTCGGCTTTCTGTAAGTTTTCTCTTTTGAAATTAGATCTTGAGTTTTTTTTTCTTTTTAGCGCTCTCCTATCTTCTGTTTCTAGCATATCAACAGCTGTTGGGTAACTTTCAATGTTTTTGCTTGAGAACGTTATTTTCCTTGATTTTGAACATTGGAGGTGAATTATTTTGGAAGAAAAAATCCTCTGCTGACTTAAAGTTCGTTCTTATTATTTGTTCTCGAATACTGAATGGTTTTACTAAATCCTCTTCTGTACCATTACCGTTTTGTAATTAAATCATTTTCTTTTCTTAATTACATTTTTAATGGTGGTAGAGACGTAACAACCTTATGATAATCTGGTTGATAAATTATGAGTACGCCAATATCGCGCAGAATAAATAGTCATTCAAACGTCACTACCCTAGATTTGCAAAAAATTTTGTCCGCATACAAAAGTGTGGTTCAGACTTATCAATTACGACTGCAGTTATTTTAAGGGCTATGAAAATATTACTTCTGCTGTGGTTTGAATTTCATAGTCGTACTAGTTAGATTACTTTAAATTAGTAATACAATCGATATTTACTTATTTTAAAATAATATTTAGTACTATTACGTACTATATGAAACACAGAATTTCTGCATCAAAGCGAGCTTGTCAATTCGAAAGTTATTTGATACGACCGATAGTTATTTTGAATGACCTTAACCTTCTTGCACTCCTATATATATCGTTATGAAATTACAAACTTTCTGCGACCGCAACCACGTAACATAAAGGAAATCTACAAATAATCCTCTCACGTAATTCATTTATACAAATTTACATAGGCATTAAAAGGGTCACTTCAGTTTGACGATGTATTAAATAATACCAACTTATAAACCGAATGAGATAAAAAGGGTTTTTGGACATGTTGTACCTACCAAAAGATAAATTTTGCTCAATAAGTTAGGGAAATATTTGAATCACCGTACTCACGGATGTATCTACTAGATTTTGTTTACCATGTACTTACATAACTCTAAATATAACGAAATTGTACAATCTCGCTCTAAATAATTTAAGAATGTAAAATAAAAAGAAGTTTTGAAGGATAAATTATTCCGCAATTTATAAAATAAATTGCAAGGCAGTAAATATCTCATCTCTCCACCACAATTCTGTTCAATAAAATTCAAAGCAAGTTAGTGGTAGCTAAATATATAGAGCAGAGGTTGATATGTTCCCGCTTTTTCTACGAAGCTCTTCCCTGTTTTGACACGGTTTCCTTAAATTGAAGCTCCTCTATTGATTAGCTTGTCAAACTTGGTATGTGTAACTCAAATATCAATTTTAGTTGACTGAACGTAATATCTACCAATTCGTGATATTCGGAAGGAATTTCCAATAAGATATCAGTATACAAGACGGGTAAGGTACCTTACTATCAAGAACCTTTGACGAGCGAGTAATTGTTCCAAAGAAAAGACCCAAAAGAAAGTTACCAACTAATCCCCAACATCAAAGCTATTCAATTTACCATTTTTGTTGCTTTTTCAAAATTATCCTCTGCTGTACTTCTTAGAATTTAATTTTTCAGCATTATCATTAGTATGAAGTTGATGACAGACAGTTTATTAATAGTTGTATATGCTAACGCGAAAGTGCAAAGTTTATGATGGTAATTAACTAGACAAAGTTATTGTAAATTTTCTGTTATGTGCAACGAACTAGAAGGATTTAAAAATATATCATCTTTTGTGTGTTTAAATTCGTTGGTTTTATTCAACGATTACGCTTCATGAATAGAAAATATCCATTTGAGAATGTACAGAATGGCTGCATTATTTAACCGTGTAGCACGAAAGGGAATTTCTCAGAGGAAGTACATTTAGAAATTTTGTTTGTTTGCTGTATCTTTTCGTGAATTGTACACCGTAGGTTATGGTGACTTGGTCGTTTTCTAAAAAGGATAAAGTCGAGTTAAAGTTAGCGTAAGGCAAAGTGAGATTAAATGCCGTAGTATTCGAGGAGAACAGTCGTAAAAAGGCCAACTAAACGTACCGAAGTAAATATGAAAACGTAATGTCAAGAGACATAGTCGGTAGTTACAAAAAGATGTCTCAACGGGCGCGTCGGTTCGAGGGTTTGACGAGTTCAGCTGGCGCCGCGACGGGCGCCGCGATGCAGACCGACATTCACCGCAGCCCTGTCAATTCTATAAACCATGATTTATACAGCTTCAGTCTGGTTAAAAGCGTGATTGATTTATTCGTCCGAATGCGCTTTACTCTAAAGGTGCTTCATCCTACGTTTCCAGAGAAAATTAGTTCCAATTAATTTCAAAGGCTTTTGGTTTGTTTAATCAATAATGTCCGCTCTACAATCGGTACGACTACTGCGCCATCAGATAACTAAATAAGATATTATGTACTCTCCGTTTTATTATTACAAGAAACTCGTAATTTTATTTGACAAGGTTGCGTGGCCGTATCAAAAACGAGATAGAAGATTGTTGAAAATGGTTTTGTCATGTTACATTTATTTACTCAACCCCATTTACATCAGCTTGTTTTCGTTATTCCTAACTCAAAGCAAACCTTTTCAAAAATGCTTATTTTTGAGCACTGGAGAACCCCATTTCGACTTGTTATTTTACGAATCCTGATTCAAAACCTGATTGGTATACATCAAAGGGAAGAAAAGTTCGCGGGACGAGAGGGTAAATTTTAAGGATCAAAGTAAGTCAACTAAGGAAAGTAAATCTCTTATCGTCTAAATCCGACTAGCGGCGTCCTGGCGCCAGTGAATGCACGAAGGCGTCGCTGCGCGCCATGAAAATAAAACTACCCGCGTGGGAGCGTCTTATTTACTCTCTCAAAACTCTAAGTTCGACGCTATCGGGATAGACAAGTTTGCACGATTCACTTCTAACGGTTATCCCATCCATGTAGTCAGTCGTACGTGTTTGCTTCTTAGTTAAGTCAATATCTTTTCGTCCCTGTGCTCTCCTAATACGCTACTGAAATATATATATTAATCCCAGGAAATGAAACAGAGGATACCTGTGTATCACGGTATTATTATTATTATTATTATTATTATTATTTTACCCCGACTGACCAATGCATTCGACATGAGTGGAAGTGAAATAAATAGAACATCCGTTTGAAATCAGCTTACTAAGACGAAGATTAACTCGAAAATGTAATCACACGAAATTGGGAGGCCCTAAAGATTACTTTATACCACAATTTCATGAATTTTGGATTTTGTAAAGATTAGGGGGTATTACAGAATATTATGTCAGTTTTCTCTCTTAAAGATTTTCTTGTTGAAATACTGGAGAACCACATATATATCTTTGGTATAAAAATAAAGCCGGCAAAGTCTGTAGTGTCACGCTTTTGAACTTTAAGTCTTGACTTGCCAATTTGTTTCTAGCAGAACATACAATCAGGAGGGTGGCATTTACGCAATATCCCATAATATTAAGTATCTGCTATTATCGTGGGTAATGGTGCGATTATTTAAATTAGGATTCGATAATACCTTTATTACCTTTAGACCTGAAGAGTCTTAGGATAAGAACGAATGACTTAATATATTTACATAATTTAATCTTGTTTTATAATTCGTAAAAATCTCAATCGTTGTAGAAACTAATCTTCTAGTGTTTTTATGTTCAGATTCGTTAAGCAATCTAATCTTATTGATTGATTCACTGAATAGAATTTTTGTGAAACTTGAATTTAAATTTATTTATGTGTGTTTGGGCCTTTCGGACGCTTGGAGATCGTACTTGGATGTGCTTGAACTCTTTTATCTCGCAACTGCAGAATTGTGGCGATGTGATTTCTCAACAAGACAAGACAAATAATTTTCTAAAGAAGCTAGTTTTCTAAAGATGGTATGGTGGTAGGACACCAATCTCATCAACTCGAAGTGCACCAGATCTTACATAAAAAATATTGTCTAAATCCAACTGTTATTTAGGATTTCAAGAGAAAGAAAGCCAAGTTCACTTTTTAATATTGTTTGGACATTGAAATTAAATTACTCTTGAGTTTTGTTTCTAACTAGAAGTGCCCTAGAAGTTGGTGAAAGTAATTTACAACATTTAGCATAGTATGATTTGTTTGTGTTTTCTACATACCTCTTAGAATTACTGCTTCACTTTTCTTCATTTTCTAATTATCGTAACTTCTTAAGGATTGGGAAAAATTGTATAGGCGAACCTAACAATTTCTTAGCGAGAATGACTTGTGCTATGTGAAAATAAATTTTGCAGAAAAGAAATCTTGATACCCTGTAGACTACACCCTGTATAATTGGAAGTAAGTTCAGAACATCCGGAAGGAAAGTTTTTACAACTGTATTTCTTAAGAATCTTTAAAAACTTTGACAAATATTAACAAAGTTAACATGCCTGCATATAACTTTAAAAGTCGCTTGTATAGAATAGTTAGAACAATAACAATAACAATAACAATAGTTAGTTTTGCCAAAGAGATGCATAATTGCAGTTAGACTGTTTTTGCCTATTCAATGCGTTGATATTTTCAGTGTATTTTGTTTACTTAAGATTAGTACAATTCCTTATTCTATCCTGGTAATGTTTAGTCTAACTCTTCACCATGTAGTATGCAATAGCCATTTCTTCATTAATTTCGTCTATGTTTCTACAGCATTTACAAAGGGGTGCCACAGCTATCGGGTTTCGCACTTCATGGTATATCAAGATCAGGATCTAATCAAAGAGAAGATAATTTTGCTCATTTTGCCCTTTTGAATT
>VTPC01091165.1:0-24122 GCA_011009095.1 Ignelater luminosus
ATGGCAAAGGCTCCAGGTCTTTTATTGCCACCTTGATCGACATAACGAGCAATATTATTGAAACATCTTAATAAAGGAACTAATCCATTTGATTCACCATTAGTACCAGCAATGTAGGTACCTTTGGCTCTGATATTATGAATATTAACACCTATTCCACCAGCACACTTTGAAATAAGTGAGCATTGAGTAATGCATTTGCAAATACCCTCCATACTGTCTTCAGGCATCATTAATAAAAAGCAAGATGAAAGCTGAGGCTTTGGTGTTGCAGCATTAAAAAGAGTAGGACTGGCATGAGTAAAATAGCGTTCCGACATATAATTGTATGTTTCAATAGCAGCTTCGATGTCTTCACCATGAATACCCACTGCAGTACGCATTAGCATGTGTTGAGGACGTTCAACAATTTTACCATTAATTTTTAATAAATAAGAACGTTCTAAAGTTTTAAAACCAAAGTAATTATAAGAAAAATCACGATCATAAATGATGACTGAATTAAGACGATCAGCATTTTTCATTATGATATCATGGTGCTCTTTGGAGATCATTGGAGTTGGTCTACACAACTTTTCATTGACCATGTTGTAGAGATCATTAATTACGTCTGCAAGTAAATTATAAGAAATTTATATCAAAAGTTTCACGTTAGTTGCAAGATGATTAAAATTATGTACAAATAAATCAATATGCCTACCAGCTGTGTTACACAATATTTAGCATTGTTGCATTGTATGTTAAAAAAAAATCAGTCTTACCGCTAAATTGCTTTTTAGTTTCTTTATGTAAATTGGACACAGCAATGCGAGCTGCTAAAGTAGCATAATCAGGATGATCGGTTGCCATAGATGCTGCAGTCTCGGCAGCCAAAGTATCTAGTTCCACAGTTGTAACACCAGGATACAAACCACGGATCACTTTCAAAGTAATTGAAACCTATAAATAATAAAATAGTAATAAGTAAACCAATTTATCTTTATTAAGACTTCATTACCGGGTCTATATAATCCATGTTTAAACCATAGCATAATTTTTGGATTCTTGATGTAATCTTATCAATGTGAACTTCTTCTTTCCGTCCACCTAAATTTAATAATTGAAAAGAAACGTTAATTTTAATTTCCTTATTTTATTATGATAACCTGAACGGTACTAAAATGTACTCACCACGTTTATGAACATAATTTCTCTTTTGTGGAGTGGCTGGCATTTTCATAAATATAATTCAGAATGTGTAAAGGAATTTATAAAAAAAAGTCCGTCACTTAAAAGTACTAAACACAAAGTAAGGATCTACTACTGGTTCTACCTCCCGAAAACAAAGGCGAACAAGAATAAACATGAATGATAATCATGGGTTTTCGCGGTAAAACTGTGTAAAGTCGTTAAACAAGTTGCATGCCGGGAAGGGGCAGGTCCGGCTTCAAAAAGTATTTAATTATTATGTAACCAATATAAGCTTATTTATGATCACACAGTTGTAAAAAAGCGTTTTATAATAGTAGAAAAGTGAAATAAAAATAAATTGGTAAAAAAATATGTGCTTTAGTTTAGTCTATTAATTTACATTACGCTGCATGTTTTCTTTTTATTTAAAATTTCCAAAGTACTTATTAAATAATTGAGACTTATTCATAAGTAAATAACTTACATATTTACTTATTAATTCACCCATTCACCTTAATTAGTATTCTGAAATTCTATTAAAATGCTTTTTCGTAATTAGTCATTTTCATTTGAAAGAGTATAGTCATCAAAAGCTTATTACATCATAAGAAATTGTTTATTACGTTCTTGTTCATTTTATAAGGGAATGTTGTTCTTGCGTGTACGCTAGTGTAGTTGTTCTTTTGTTATTATTGAAAACCAATAAACAAAATCTTGTTTGCCTTGAATTATTGAATTGGTAGAGATTTGTTTATGGAATAAAACGGCCAATTTTAAAATTTAAAAAATGAAACAAAATTTCAGTCGGGAAAAGAAATTTTCGATCGTGTGTTTTCTTTACATTTACACTCGTTTTACTCGTTTTACTCGCTTTCTAATAGTTCCCTAGTTTTCTATTTACTTAATTCGTAACATCCTATAATATTTTTCGAACTGTACTTTCAGTGTACTCCGTGATGGCATGGACAAATTCCTGAAATAAAACAATGCTGGTTTGAGAAACTTGTTCTTCTTAACGAGCCTGGGCCAGTTGAGAAACCAAATCGATTCATCAAGCCCAGATAAACTAAAAAGTCCAACTAATCTAAACAGCTTGGTCTATCTGAAAAATGCAGTACAGATCTAAAGAACCTAAACATTTCATAAAGCTTTGTAGTACATCGTCTTATATAGCGTTACATGAAAAAGTTACTTTCAAAAGACGCTGGTGAACTGCTTTGCAAAATCGAGAATGCACTGTAACGATTTCAATAATTTTTCAATTTCACATCAAACGTGATGAGTTGAAATTAACCGCATTTAAGACAAATTTTCTTTAGGAGTTTATTGATATTACCTGATCTAAGACAATTTGAATAATCAAAAAGATCCGGCGAAGACTATGATGTTAAGATTGATACCTGGTTTAGAGTTGGTTTTTGAAGTACAAATATAAATTTTTTTCTTCTTAGAAGGACTCTAACTTACGGAAAGTAATGGTTTTCTGCTTTAAACTGATGAGATGACAGATATTCAGAATGGCAATGTCTAAGTAGAAGCTTCACGCAGAACTTCAAATACCTCAATTTACTGCTCTACACTCATTGGTGTGGAAAAAACTGTTTTTGACTAATTTCAAGGCAGAGGTTTTGGCAATACGTTCGTTTTTCAGTGACACATTCTTAAACTCATATCGATTATCCGGTAAAAGTATGGTTCAAGAGCAAGAAAGCAAATGTTATGCTTTGACTTTTTTATTTTTTTGCGAAATGTCACCATCTAATCTACACGCATTTCTTGGTACTATAAACAGGAGCAGATTAACGGGTAAGTAGAATACAAAATGCCAAGAAGTTGTCGATGTTCAGAAATCAGTCTCTACTACATTCTAAGTACCTTTCCAGCTAAACCCATGATATTTATTTGCAAGATAGTCTTCACGTGAGAGACAGTCTCATTATGTTTATCTAAGTTGTTGACAACGGCAGATTTATTGTTGAAATATTGTAATACACAATTTGCCCACAGGAATTAAAACTGTAATTCTCTAGCTTGTTTAAGCTATAATTCAAAGAAAAAAGCATGCTTTAAAAAAACGAAAAGCAGTTTAGATCATTAGAATGAATGGAGGGGCTATATTCTTTCAAAAGTCATCTTTAAGTAAAGACTGGCGGCAATTTTAAAAGCCAAAGACTTTCAGTCAGATTGCTCATGAAAGAAACCTACAATGGTGTAGTGCTAAATAGAAATATTGAGTTAAACGTTAAATATGATAGGATTAATTCCCAGTTTATAAAGGTCTAAATGGATGGATAATCAGTGTTACTTAACAGTTTTCCGAAGAAACTGAAAACCGCTATAGAAGCAAAGCTCTTTTTCAATGCGTCGTTAGAAGGATTGTTGATAGCAGTACGTTTTGGAAGTCCATGTTGCGATATTGGAATGGCTTCGGTAGCAAACAAGTGGACGACTTAAAGTGATGCCGGCGTCGTTTGAATTTTGTGGAGTCACAATGTTCAGTAAGTAAAGTCTGGGTTATAGCACCCGACTAAGATGGCGTGTGTTTGCAAGTGAACTGACGATGGAGGAACTTGCAGAGACAGCAGTAGACATTCCAGCAGTCTGATTGTCGACTAGGCGGGGTGGCAGAACTATCAAAAGAGAAAACGGGATAGGAACACGAAAGAACCACTGTCAACATCAACGTCTTGAATCACACTGAACTGTAAATCAAACAAAATTTTCAACTTTACTTTAATTTTTTAACGTGTAGCTAAATTCAAGGCAAAACACTAAATAAAAGAACCCAAAAGATTTGAATCTAAGAGACATTCCGGCTTCGAGTGCGAAGCGAGGCGGTCGACCCGGTCTCCAGCGAGAGCGTGACGCGTCGGCGACGAGGAGTACGGGCTCGGCCACCAACGCGGTGGTCGGGGGGCTGCCGCCATCCCGCCCTCCGGAGTCTGTGTATGGGGGGCACAGGCCTGGTCCAAATTCCACCGCCAACGGAGCGACTTGAGGTTGTACTGCTGCATCATCCCACCGACCGTCGGTCTTCAGGAATTGGGGAGCCAGAGGACCGCGACCGCCACGAATCCTACCAACCCTAGATGCAGTAGACGGATCAACGGCCGCTCCACCACCATCCGGTGCCTGCGTAGGGGTGCGTAGGCCCGGCCAACTCCATCCAGCCATCTCAGTCTCATCCGATCGGCCCGGGTAGCTACCGGACCGTGACCACCAAATCCTTTCCCTTCCAAATCCTCGAGCCTGAGGCTCCTCGAGGTATCATCACCACTGCGCCCGGAAATTCTTCGCCAATCCGCTACTCTTCCCGCCAAATCCTTTCCCGCCATAATTTCCCGCCAATAATTCCCGCTTCACCACACCCATTCCACACTGTTCTCACTGGGTTTTCCGTGGTTTCCCCAGTGGTTAAGGCAAATGCCGGAACAGTTTTGCACTTCCACGGCGCACTATACTCACCTAGACATCACACACCACTACACTAACATATACACACTCTCACACTACTCATTACACAATTCCAACACCGTTCTGAAAAGAACCGTCGCGTCGAACTCCTCGTCGTCTCTGTGTGACGGCTCGCTGGCCGTCCTTGGGTACTCCATCCAACCTGGGTCATCGACATCATCACCGGCGGGGATTATGGAGAACCTGCTTCCGGCCTGCTTCATCGTCGCCACCAACCATCACCCCGTGGACGGGCTTGCTGACTGCTTGGTACGTGACATGACTTGACAACGACCACCACCAACTTCCTACTCCGACGCACCGCTCCGTCGACACTCCTATCCACCAACATCCCTCATTCTCCAGGCTTAAGAGAGGTTAAGTCCTCTAAGGAGCCAGCCGCCTACGGCGGCGAATTACATTGACTGCTGCTGAATCTAAGAGTCAATAAAACGAAACTTCTTTGTGGTACCTATTTTTCATAAAAAGTCTGATTCTAGTGCTTTCTTAACTGTAAGTGTAAAATTCAAACCAATGCGTTAGCAAAAAATTCCAGTAAAAGGGGCCAGTTGAAACCACCGGTTCTAGATTTTCCAGCCAGACATCCAACCTATAAAAGACCAGATATGTGAAAATTAGCAACAAAATCTGAGTTACAAGAAAAAACCATTTATTGAATTACATTAGTTTTGGAAATCAGGGCAATTAACTATTTCAATAATAATTAGTTGATAATAGAGAGATCTTATGTTAGTTTTAAGATTTTATTCCATAAGACAACAACCTTGGAAGTTCGTTACTATGTTTTTTGAAAGAACCATGTATCTTCTACCCTTTGATAAAGTTTTTCCATCAAGCAATAAGCAGGTAGTTGATCACGTGGGAAAGCTTTTGCCTTAAAGGCGAAATATTTCTATTACCTCGAACAAACCGAACACTCTATCTTGCCTTTTTTTTCATTTGAACACAAAGGCATGATTATAATAATTTAATCATGTAGTTGGATTGACTCAATCGCTCTTTGTTTGGCAGCTAAGCTCAACTGAACGATGGAAACACTGGTCCCTGATAAAATAGACTATTACTACATTTCTTGGAGGTAGTTGGTTTGCATATCCGTAATTGATTCAGACTTCAACTTGCTTTGATTGTACTATATGCCATCTAACTCTTCCAACACTCTTTAATAACAACTATGGTTTTCTAAATCACCACGATACTCTTGATTCTTGACATAACCCTGTGTGGTACCTTAAAAGGTTTTCTGACAAATACTGTGTCAAAAGAAAACTTTAGATAAATAAACGTTAAAATTTTTTGTTTTGATTGATTTATCTTCCTTGTAACACTTACTTGTTAACTCAATTGCTTGTGGCATATTCCTCAATGCTAATTCTATCTATTCTGTCCCGACTCGAAAAAACTGAGTTGAGGTACCGTTGGATACATGGTACTGAAATCTATTTATTTACTAAGCAAAAAAGCCCTAACTTTGGAAATAAGTGATACCGACTAATTTTTAAAGTATCCTGTCCTATACCAATGTGAAGAAATCGAACACGTTTCACTCAATATCTCAAAATTATGATTTTCAGAGTTAGGGCCTTTTTGGTTAGCAGGGCAGTATTATTTTTCTTCGCATTTTCATGATTTACACGATTACTTTACACTTGTTTTTTTTGCTTACTTTTCTCTGCTTTCCTTGATTTTGCTGAAAGTCGCCTTCATTTGTTTTCGTATCTAATCTTGCTACTTTTTTTTAACTTCTTGCTCTTCCTACGTTTGGAAGCTTTTCTTATAAATCCGTGATAGTTTCTTTTTAAGTTTTTGATCAATCTTTTCTCAGTCGGATGGATCTAATGTGTTCATTGAAACATTGATGAAGAGAAAGCTTATTTTTTATGGTAACAAAGGAAGACTGTTTTATGACTTTCTGTGTTGTTTTAAACTCAATAACACTTCTAATATCATGTTCTCTAGGAATATTGCTGAAACGAGAAAAACCGTAAAAATTCTAGTTTGTACAAAAATCATGCAAAGGAGTTCTTTAAAAAAATATTCATATTATATACAAATCGCGCATATTCTAATGTCGAAACTGCGCCTTAAACCTCCAATCCGATTGAGAACGCCGCCCTTTTCATAAAATCGATTTCGAGAAATATCGCAGCAGCTTTTTGCAACACAAATTCTCTTCATGGTGATTTAAATCTCTTTTAAAACTTTTATGCGGTTGTTATTAAACTTTACAGATGGATAAGAGATTGCACCGAGAATTGCTCCCTTTATATTAGTTTACCTTTTTTTTACTACATTCGTTCTTGTATTACAACCTGTAACTTAAGACGAAGATGACGCACATGAAAGGTATAACCCAATTAGGATATGAGTTCTTGCAATGAGCAAACACCGGAGTGCCCGTCGTCAATGGCAACCCCTAGACAAAGCCCGAGCTAACTCATCTTTAATAAGACGATCAATTATGAAGCGAAAGAAACTTCTGCACAACTTGGAACAATAATTACATTTTTCTAATTACCTCCGCGTAGAGTTTTTGCTTCGCTTCCATCCATCCCCTTACTCTACTTTCAGTTCTTTTAATGTCCGTAATTATTGCCGGAATTGAAATAACTTGAACTTGCAAAATCCCAAACAATGCCAGTTCTATTCAGAAGAATTATTCTAATATTCCCTAGTCGAGTGTATTTCGCATAACTACCCTGATGAAAGGAGGCAGTCGCCCGATATAAGTAATCATTATAATGCATAGGGAAAACGATGCTTAGAACTTTCTTGGTTTCTTTTAATTCCACCCACATAAAATGTCTAGAATATTTATTATTGTACTGAGGGTACATTCAGCACAAGAATTTTATGCTTATGTTTATATTTGCTTCCCGATTTAATCAAAAAATAATATTGATTTTGTGTGTAATATTACCTACCTATTAACATTTGTTTGCTATGCAACTTGGTTAAATTTTAAATGGAGGCAAAATAAAATTCAAAACAAAAACATGCAACTAGTGTTTGAGATGTAGTGGTTAGTAATTTTAATATTTAAAATTTAAGAATAAAAAGAAAAATCTGAGAATTTACAGGTGTATTAGTTTGCTGTCGATAGTCTGTTTAAATAGATTTTATTTGAATTGCCTCTCTGCTTTTCTATTATTTCTTTAACACTTGAGGCCAAGACCGCCAACTAAATCTAGTCTAGTGTAGTAACTTAAGTAAATTGTGATTTCTTTCTTCCATGAATAGGACGTCTAGATCCATATTAGTTTTGAGTCTGAGAAAGTCTGGATCCATCACTGCGTGAGTTTTAGTTTATTCAAAACCAAATTCTGATACTCCAGCAAGGGAAACCACGAGAAAGTCTTGAAAACTTGATGAAATAATGCAACTCTTATATCAATAATTTGTGGTTTTTTAGAGGTTTCTTACTAACTTCTGAGTACATGTCTATTAATTCATCATTTTGAATTATATGATAATGTTAATTTATCTATGGCGTTCAACGTGGGGCTGCCTAAGTGAAATACCACTGCAATATAGTAAATTCGATTAAGAATCTCAAGAAATGTGTTATGAAATTATTAATTTTAATTTGATTTATAACAACTTACATGTATGTATATACAATTTTGCTTTATTGTAAAAGTAACAGTTATGGCATTGAAACAATATTTTCATACTAACTTAAAAATGTATTTACATACCTACATAGTAAATACTGTTTAGTTTGGTTGTATCTACACACCGTCAACTCAATTCTTTTGCTTTTCTTGTTCTTCATAATTAAATGTTTCTGCCCATGACTGTACTAAATCTACTGCATGTATCACATAAGGGAAGTTTTTTCTAATGAAGGCAGAGCCGAAGGTTAGGGTGAAACAAAAAGATTTGGCTAATATTCTGTTGCGATTACGAAATGTATTCTAACGCAACCCTCTTTCTTGTAATTTAGGATATTTTGTGAACAAATTATTAATTTAGTTTTTTTTTTTTCTAAAAGTTTCTTAAAGGATTTTGTTTTATTTATTTTGTCGAACTTTTATATGGAGAAAAATCAGAGATATCCAATATTTCATATAAACTGTGAGAGCCAGGCACAAATATGATCTCCTATTATTGGCAGGGTTAATTGTTTGAAAGCGCGCCATGTTCGCCCGCGGCAGCCAATCAATAATCGAATAATGAAATAAAAGACAGTCTACGGCGAGGAAATTAGCGGCTAATCATTTGTGACGTCAGCTGCTACAGTATCCATCTGAAAAGATACGTCCGTTTCAAAAAACTTATTTACTGTTTAACTAGATGTGATGGAAAAAACAATTAGTTTTTATCATATTGGAAATAATATTCTCATCTGACAAACCGAGATGTAATTAGTTTCTACTTTTCGGAAAAATATACTACAATGACTTCCTCGTTGCGAACGTCAGTAGTTTGTAAGGGTATGAAGAAAAAACAAATTTTTCCGGAATATCATAAAAATTAACGTATATAGGGGATGAAATTTGTCTAGGGGCGTGCTAAAACTTTGTAACCCCCTACGGCCTTCGAGACTAGAGCACAATCATACAACACATTAAAAATCATAGCACCCTACGGCGGTTTCTGGTACATTACCTCGGTTGATGGCCGTGCCTCGGTGCACTTGCTGCCTTTTGTCTACTTAGTTCATATTTTTCAGAGAAATATCTATATAAAGATTTTCTTTTGGACTTTTGCGGAAATTAAAATAATTTATTATTTTAAGGTTTTTGCCGAAATAATAATAATAAAAACTGGAGGCTTTAAAAACAATGATGACTACTTTGTAGTTATTTTGCTAAGGGAAAACTTAAAAGACACTTTTATGTTTTTCCTTTGTGTAGGAATACAATGTGTATGGTAAAAGTACAGTCAAGATTTACGCATAAAATAAAAAATAATTTATTTATCTAAAGTAGACAACTTGTTTTTTAATTTTTTTTATTGGAGTTTTGAACTCCAAACATCCACAATAAACATAAACTAAAATTTTCAAGTGGTGGCCAAAGACGTCAGCAAAATAGTGCTAAGGGGCACAATCACCCTCCAATAATAGCCTGATCAACAAAATTTTAGGGATGGCAAATTGCAGTTGAGTTTATATTAGAAGGTATTGCACAATTCTCAAGCAACCTAAACAAACAGTTTTCCCACATCACCTAACATACCATTCTACCTATACCCTAAATTCTTGCCCTGGCTTGGAAAAGTTATCATCAATTTTATACATTTGCACGTGTGTTGAATCTTGTGAAAGCACTGCAGTAGCAAGCCTGATGTACTTGCAAGTTCGGTTTTATTAATAAAACGTACATATCATCTTACTTATGAAAATTGCGCTAATACTTCTTGAGATATTTGGTATATGTAGATAGAGAGTTTTTGAAATGAGTGCGAATACTTAGTAAGCGCATTTTTCTTGCCGTATAACTCTTTTTCCTAAAGTGCACCGTTTTCGAGATACAGGACATCAAAGCTTCACTTTAATTTCTTGTTTTTTCACTATCTCAAGAACAAAATGATATATCGAAATGAAATTTCCTACATGTTTGTTGCTTTAAAGTGTCTACTATTTTACGTAGTTTTGCGTCTGGTATCCTTACTAAAGACGTAGAATTGGGGATGGGCTAGTCCCCTACACTAAGAAATATTGTTACATCACTGAAGATTAAAAAAAATTATTTTTAAATTTAGCGATCAATTTGAAACAAAAAGTTACCTTTACATCTTTTTCGCAGAATGCATCGTTTTCTAATACATCATCTCAAAAACAGGCTCTAATGATTTGCATTGCACTCCTCGACAAAGATTAAACCTTTTTTTGCCATAAAACTTTTTTCTCTAAATTGCAGCATTTTTGAGACACAGGGTATCAAAGTTTAATTAAAGACAAGAGATTTTGGCATGCTACATCTCGAAGACGGTGCACTTTAGGAAAAAGAGTTATTCAACAAAAAAAACTTAATTTTTGACGAGAAAAAAGTTGATGTATGACCTTGACATAGGTCGCTGAACCTGAAAAGTTTTGAGAAAATCCAATTTTATTCGGAAATGATGCATTCCACAAAAAAAACGCAGAAGTAACTTTTTTTTGTCAGTGGCGTAACAATTGTTTTTAGCGTAGTCCACTCTCAACTTCCCGCCTCTGATAAGGATACCAAATACAAAACTACGTAAAATAGTAGACACTTTAAAGGAACAAACATGTAGGAAATTTCATTGCGACATCTCATTTTGTTCTTGAAATAGTGAAAAAATAGGAAATTTTAAATGAAAGTTCTGGTACCCTGTATCTCGAAAACGGTGCACTTTAGGAAAAGAGTTATATGGCAAAAAGTTTTTGTCAAGGAATGCGCTTGCCAAGTATTTGCACTCATTTCCAAAGCACCCTGTATAATATGAAATATGCCCATAGTATACCAAAGATCTGAAGAAGTGCTAGCACAATTTTCATAATTAAGATGAAATATTCCTGTATTTTAAGATAAAGTTGTCGTTTAGTCAATAGTAGTAGAATAGTAGACACCTTATAGTAACAAACAGGTGGAAAATTTCATCCCAGTATCTTAGTTTGCTTTCGAGATATTGAGGAAACAAGAGATTTTTAATGAAACTTTGACACCCTGCATCTCGAAAACAGTGCACTTCAGGAGAAAAAGTCATATGGCAAAGAAAGCTTAATTTTCAGAAATGCACTTGCCAAGTATTTGAACTCAGTTTCAAAATTTTTATTTTGCAACTATAATATTACAATTTGTAAGGTACCATGGCAAAACCTTCGACGGTCTGGTCTCCTCACATAGTGCGTGCCAACCGTCGGAAAAATTCTTTTGCTTCATTTTTTAATTTTTAATTTTTACTCTAAAGGGTTTGTTTTTCATTCACATTAATTCTTTTAAAAGGTTTTTTTTTCACTAGCACTCAAATTGGTTTCTCTTCAAAGGTTAATCTCCAGTACTGATGTTATCATAATCTACAATTCACCAATTATGTCAAAACAGACAAAAAAAAAACAAATGCAAAGAAATTTTACCTATCTTACACATCGTTCACTGTTGCTTTGTATTTCCACCATTGTTCCACCTCAAGAATCCTAAATTTAAATTTTAACAAATTGTTTTCATTCATCGGGTGGTAGACTTTGCAGTTTTGTAGATAAAAGCCATATGTAACGTGCAATGTTAGTGTATACCAAATGCTAGATGATCCACATGAAGACGTCGAAATGTTCTTATTTTAACACCTTTTTAATACATTCTCTTTTATTTAGATAAAACGGTTTGAGATAAAATATTCAAACAAGTTACAAAAGATAGAGGTACTTCGTTTATGTATCTTTGATGCAGTAGGTAGGGCATCTGCGATTTACATTGTCTTTTGTTAAAAAAAATGACCAAATTTCTTACGATACACCCTGTAGATCCGCCATTTGCACCAAACGAAACACTTGCCGATCGATTTTTGCAAATTTTCCTTCGGAGTCTTGTTTAGTCAGTAGACACCTATTTGATCAAACTACCAGTTATTTTAAAACGATCGAATCTCTTCGTTTTTTTTTTTTTTAGGAATTTGACAATCAAGTTGGCCACTTTCGAGGTAAGCCATAGAAGCATCTTTGTAGATAATAGTTTGAGGTATCCGACGAAAAATAGAAACTTTGCAAAAGATCGCGATTATGGCTAACTGGGATGGTTCGAATGTGGCCGAAATTCGATTTTTTGAAGCATCATAACCAAAAAACAATCGAAGATTGTCCCAATTCGACTCATACGTAGACATGTTAAGTGCTATTCACGACAAAAAAATTCCATTTCGGTAAGACGTTTCGTTTTGGAGATATCCCGGAAAAAATATCAGAATCTCGTGGCGATCGATAAATGTTTAGTAAATTCGTCAGTTTTCGAAAATGACCAAAGTCGGTGATGCTCTTTTGTTTTTCACTTTTGCATGGGAAAAACGTATGACGATCTCCTATTTACAGATCCGCAAACGCGACTTGCTTACCTCTTTCTATCAAGAAATAAACTTTTACATTTGAGTTTTGCCTATTTTGGAAGATAAGAAACTCGTTCTACCGGTTCTGTAATCATATACTTAAGTAGAACAAAGCCATTTGGTGTAACGATTCAAATTTTAAAAATTATTTATTTTTTCTAACGGAGTGAAAATTTTTTTGTCATTCAATCTGGACTTTGCTGGGCAGGGCCAATAGGAAAAAAAGTTGAAATACTGATATTAAATTAAACAGGAGTGTGTAATAAAATGTATAATCTGACGTTAAATGAGAATTTATATCTTTTTTTAACTGTTACTATGTGAAATCAAATAAATAAGGTTTAGAACGTACAAGCAACACCGTCTAGAACCCTGTAAATTATACCCAGTCCTGTATATTTGTTTTTGGCATTTTGGGTCGGTCAAGATTTCTAGGCCAGTCGAAATGCGAATAAAATCATTATTTAACTAAAATGACAAGTACTGATACAGGCTAGCCTAAGGTATTCATTTCAATTTTGAGAGTACGAACCTAGAGCGTAAGTTGTTTGGTGCAGAATTTGAACAGCATTCCTACTAATAAAACATCCAGTAAACAATTATTTACTCAATATCAAAGAATGTACAGGATATCCAAATGTTTTGATCTCGTACATCACGTACACATGCATTCATTTTCTCGCAGGGGAAAAGAGGTAGTGGGGTAAAAATGGAAGATTAGAAACAAAGGAGAAAAAACTGTAAGTAAAAGCAAAAATGTCAACTAAAGCTCAATTATCTCATTAAGTATAGTAATGCTAACTAACACTATCTAAATTATCTTTCTTTCATTCACTGCCAATCTTTGATAAAAGGTTAGCACACTTACACCATCTTTTTGGTTTTGTGGTTACATCACTATCTTATAAAAATCTTGAAATATATAAAGGCAAAAAGATAAAAGTTATCAAAAAAAGTGATGGGAAAAGGAAACTGTTTGGTAGGTGTAATCAAAGCTAAAAAGTAATCACAATGAAACAAGACAAGTGATTGTGAAAAATAAATAATAAATCAATATAGATTTCTAAAACAACCTAAAACTGGACAGAACATATAGAGGATTTTTAAAAACAAAAAGACAATTATTATGTAACTTGAAAAACGGCTAAAATTAAAAAAGACTGAAAAACAAATGAAGATTTTAAAAATCAGAAAAAAGAAATTGAAAGAAACTACTGCAGAAATAAAGTTACAGAGTAGATGAGAATACATTCAAGCCACTGTAGCCAAAAGTTGCTATTATATTTTTAAAAATTCCCAAAATTTGTTTAACAATTCTAATTGGTGTCTCAAAATAGAAAACTAGAATTAAATATCACTGGCTCCAATGCTTTGAATTAATTTTGTAGTGAATAAACATTAAAACTAGCTAATGATGAAATTCCCATACTACAATGAATGTAAGACAAAATTGGAATATATTTATTTAATTACAAGTCAAATATGTAATTTTGAGTATTCATTAGTTGCAGCTGCTAAAATTAAATGATTTTCAAAAAGTTATTCATGATGTAATTATTATTTATTTATAAAATAGTGAAAAGCTTTTTAAGACTCGCCTACTAATTGGAGTAAAAAGAAGTATAAATAAAATTAAAAATATAATCACCAAACATCATTTATTATGTACTTACTATAATTAACTATAATTTTGTTGGCTGTTTTACATACATAAAATAATATACATATAAGTGTAATGAACAAATTATTAAATAAAATTAAAATGTAGGTGTGAACATTCATTATTGCAATAAGTTTATTAATTTGCAATTCTTAAATGAATCAGATCTTTAATTTACTGTACTTAATAATTATAATTACAATTTTGTTAAATATTAAGTTTCAAATTTAAATCAAACAAGGTCGATACTAGTTTTATTAAGCTATAATAGGTGGCACTAACAGTACTGGAGCGTTATTAATTGGAATTATGAATGAAATTCTTTTTATTTTACAATAATTTGACCTTTCATAAATATATGTCAACAATCTTAACTACAACAAGGACTATTTGATATAAATCACGTGCTAGACACGCTTCAACTTCTAACTTTTTTAAAGATATTCAACCCTTCTGTTTATATACCATTCTTAACATCTGCTAAAAAAAGGGGTGAAGGCAACCCTTTTAGGGTTGTAATAATGCCTTTATTAATTTTTTAGAATGATCTAATATCAATATAGTAAATCTGTGCTTATTTTGTTCATGCTTTATATTTTTCCATCATGTGAAGGTTTTACCTCTTACTACTATTAGGAGTCCGGCATTACTTTTTTAATAGAAAAGAATTCTAATGTAAAATTAAAAATAAAAACTAAACATCATTAAGGATTATTATTAGTAAATAAAAGTAGATGTACGGTGTAAGAAAAGAAAATACAAAAGTAACTTTATACCTTCCCTTGCTATTATACTTAATAAATTGTTTTTAACCGTTCAAAAATATAATTTTATATGTCAAATTGTATTTTCTTCTTCATTTTGACTGGTTACAATTAAAAATAAATAAGAATTTAAATTTTTCACAAAATAAAGCAAATATCACAACATTGCACGTTTTCATCACCATACCGGAGTCCAATAAGAGAACATCAAAGAGTTGCAAAAAATCCTAAATTTACACAACAATACCTAAGGGGTTACTAAAAAAGGGTTGCAACCCTAAACTTAAAAAAGGGTTTATATGTTAAATAATGTACAAAGAATAGGGTTGAATCACTGCGCAAGGGCTATCGATGGATAAAATGTCAGTACAGACCGATGATCCCCTCTACGGAAAGTCTTCGAAGGCTCTGCACATAGTCAGTTCTCTTTCGATATTCATCGAAAGAGGTTTACATATACTCCACCCCTTTTTTAAAGGCATGCTAGGTGGTATCCCTTAGAAAATGGATTTGTTCGAGATTGCAGTTTGGTGGAGAAGCTGATAGTGAATAGATCAGCATATATGAGTGTTTTTTATTTGGTGCTTCCTGTGATGATGATTAAATTTTTGTTATTTTTAGATAAATTGTTTGATTTGCAGCATTTGGAGATAGTAATACATTTTCGGCTTGTTTTTAACAAGTATGTATATGGAGTGTATATCTTTGAAGTTTTTTTGAAATGTTAATTAAAAGTGCATACTTATAAGGATTAAAGTGTAATTACATTTTAAGCAGTAAAGGAATTAATCTTTAAAGGTAAGTGTAATATGATTTTGTATTTTTATTAATTTAATTTATTAAATGAGGCAGTTTTCTTGGGTGCGTTTCTTAAGTTCTTGCTGTAAGTGAATAGCTATTATTAACAATTCTTTCTTTATACTAGTGGAAGTCAGCTAGAGTTCAAAACACTTTAAATAATCAATTATTTTTGAAAATAAAATGTAAGATTGATATAGAGCCAGTTACGCTGTTTTATTACTATTGTTTGAATAAGTATAAGATATTAATACAAAGTTGGTATTTATATCAAATACATTACGGTTAATAATTGATAAATAAAATTTATTTATCTATTATCATTCTTTAAACAAAACAAAATGATTCTTTTTAAATCTTAACAATTCTTTTGTTTAGAACATGAAATTTTATTTTATTTAATATTTCACCAATCAATCTATCAAAATCAAATAAAAAATAGGTACTATAATAAAATAATTTACCTATGAACTATTTGAAATAAGTCTACTAAAGCAAAATTTATTTAAAGATAGGAAGTTTTTGGAATTTATTGTTTGTATAAACTGTATGCTAGAGCATGCATAATTGCTTATAGTTAAAATGTAAATTTTCATTATTTTTTTATTCTGCCTCAATTCTCTAATGAGAAAATAAACAAAAAGGACCAAAGTAGTGGAAGGGCCTTCAGGACATTGTAATGTGATAGATACTAAAGATTGCTAAGGTTGCTAAACTACATCTTATATAAATACTTTAATGACTGATGATAATTGATATGATAATACAGCAACTGATAGAGGCTGTCAAATTTATATTTTTTGAGGCCTGAAGCAAAAAAGAAAACAAAAAGAAAAGTCACTTCTAGGAAAGAAGAAATAAAATTTAAAGGGATATTTAGTAAGACACTGCACATGTTATTGCATAAAAATATTTCTAATGGTAATTTCAATGATATCAGATTGGGATCAGTTGGCAGCCGTACCATTGATTCAAAAACATTCCAATATGCAAAAAAAATTAAATAAGGCCTGTAAATATGTCACATGTTTATGATTAGAAATATTTTAAATGGTTAACAGATATAATTTACCTTATATAACATTCTAACTCTAGCAATCAAATATTTCATTTGATTATCTTTGCTAACTCTTGCAACCTATTTCACTACATTACATCATATTTTGGTAAAGCTATACTTTAAGAAAACCACAAATCATCTGTCTCTCTTGCTAAAGTAGTCTTCTTAAAACAATTTTACTGTATACTTGTAAAGCTTTAGAACAAATAGACTTTTGAAATAAAAGTCTTTCAACGAAGTGGTCCTTTATACAAGATTTATGGAGTACTTTTCAACTCGAACAAATTGCAACTTTAATTTTATCAATAGTTTTTGATAAAAGACAGCATTACACAACATTAAAGGAAATCTCTCATTTTGAGTTCCAAAGCAGTGTTTTCTAATCTTTTTTCATAGACATACGCCTAGCTAGACCATTCTACATAAAATGACAGAAAGTATGCACCAAATAAAGACTCCAATAAAACATCACTGCGGTTTAAATTTTATTGAGAAGTAATTTATTATGGTTTATATTCCTCCACTTCCACATGGGAACTGAGTATACATAGAACAACTCGAAATTGTTTTGGGTATTTATATTAATCACTTAATTGTTTTAGAACGCTTCTAATTACCAGAAAAGGTAGTCCTAACAGAATTTCTTCTTGCTGAACATGTCTTTTTTTATTCATTTTAAGGTAATTATGTTCAAGAATTCAATTCAAACTTACATCATTGGGGTAGTGGATGAACAATAGTTTTCAAATATTTTATTTTTTTGATCTCTAAACTTTGCTTTTAACATAATAAAAACGGACAATTTCAAACAAATCTCACCATAGAAGGCTGAAAATCTTATAATCAGATAGTGAAAGAACAGCGTTGTAGCTGTCAATATATTTCTGCCTCAAAAAGGCATTTATTTTGGCTTCTTCAGATTTTCCAAGCTCTCACTGTATAAGAAATCTGATCTAAATTTGATTAAGTAATTGTGCTAAAAATCAAAAGTTTTAACAGTACAAAATTCCCAAACTGTTATCACTTAACTATCTGCGCACTACTAGTCAGTTTTGCTGGACATTGATTCCATTGGCAGAGCGTCAATGAATGACACTGATCTATACAGCAAAAACTCATTGAATGTGGATTCAAATGTTCACCAGTCTCTAAATATTCAGCCACAAAAAGTTCAGGAATTTTATTTCAAGGAAAAGCTTTTTCCACCTTTTAAGAGAGTTATCGTACATTGACATCATACCTAGGATGTCCTCTAACAACAAGGTAATAAAATCTCCCATTGCAACAGCTTGTAATGCAGGGTTATCCAATAGGTATGGATGGTTCTCAGTAGGCAACAACTGAATAACAAAAGTGTCTTTGCAGTAAAAAAGTTTTTTGAAAGTCGCAATATGAATTTCTAATTCAAAGAAAGTTGAAAGTTTCTAGACTCTACTTGTTCGGTCTGTACTTTGAGAACATTGAGTGTGTTAAAATTGCTGTTGCTCAGAGTCCGACACATTCAACCAGAAGAGAATCCAAACCTTAAGCATTTTGAATGAAATCTTAAAACACGATCTTCATTTTCATCCAAAATCCAGATTTCTAATTAATTAAAGAATCAGGATAAAAGAGTACGTCTTTAACTTTGCGAATAATTTATGAAAATTTAGAATATCAATGAAAACGTACTGAATTCTCGTTTAAGTAAAAAGTGTGAACAAATAAAATCCTCGATAATGGGCTACAGAAAATTTTTTAAATCTGAAACGCGGAAAACCTCTACATAGTGCTCAAGTTACTGTATGGTCTGGAGTTTCGATATCAGGATCTGTTGGACCTTATTTTTCCGAGATAAATAACCAAACTGGAACGACTAACTCCGGTTGATATGTATTCTGTATTCGTAAAGCTAGGAAGTTTGATTTAAATAAGATAGTGCCACTACATATACATCAGTTCAATTTATCAACACTCTGAGAGGTCTTTTCTTGTATAGAATAACTGAAAAGTGAAACATGCAAAGAGACCCAAGGAAATTATTCGATGACGGCACTTTTGAATATTTCACTATTCAACTTCACGATCTCATGATACTCTGTGGCTCAAAATCTTCAGATCTAACTGTTCTTAACTTTGTTTGGTAGGGGTATCTTAAAAATGTCTGAGAACGCGAAAAAAGTCTGAGAAGTTCTGAAATGTGCTTTTATTAAGGAGAAATTAAGTTTCTTGGATACACCACATAAAGTAAAAAGACAATAATCGATCTCTCTACATGTCATATGCTCTTCGCTAGGCATAATGATGCCTGTTGTTACTAGATTCGTAGAATATCCCAAGAGCTCTTGAATACAATTTGAAATTTAACACAGGCCTTTCTCTATGTTCCGCCTTTCGTAGGACACGCGGTATAATTGTCCTAACTAAATCTTCATTATCTATTAATTCTGAAATTCCTGTTTTAACTTGATTCTTTTATGAACTATGGTGTAGATATGCGATGTTAATCTTGCTTCAAATTTTAACAGTTGGTCACAAAAATGTATAAAATCATTTTTCAAGAATTTGGAGGTGCTGCACTGACTAAGAAAATTGAATCCAATAAAGAAAAAAATGACCAAATTGTCTAGATAGGTTTCACTCAAGCTCTAAACAGTTTTGGTAAAATCGTCCTTATGGTGGTAGATAGATCCTGCAGACCCCGCAAAAAATAAAAGATCGTATTTAACGCTATTTTTACAACAAAATGTGTATAGGAACCCCAAAAAATTATATCTATTACATAATTACAAATTTAAACTATAAACTGTAACTTCTTTTTGATTTATTGAAGATTATTTTTACTTTTCGCTAGAAAACCATTTGGGACATTGTGTAGATTAAGAATAAAGACAGAAAAGTAGTCAACTGTTTGGAATCGGGTGTTTTAAAGGAAAAGAAAGTAAAATCAATGTTCATCATTCTCTTGCTTTTTAAGTCAGCGTGGATTGCTGCACGAGTGCAATGAATCGTAATATCGTTAAGACCGTTGGCATAAATCAATTCATGCAGCCAAATACACTTACTTTCAGAAAAAGACGGAAATAAAAGTGCACGTGAGTTTTAGATATACTAAATGTGGGACTTATTTTCCACAATTTCTTTTGATATTGTACTTTATAGTGTCGAACAAAAAATACAGAAAGTAAATTTCTGTCATTTGCTTTTTTGCAGTTTCAGTTATTTTGTTGTAATTTGTGTCGTAATGTCAAAATCTCTTAATGTTAGTAACATTAACACTATGAAGGTTTTCGAATTACATGCAAGTAGTAGTGCGGAGAAAAATATTATTACAATTATTGTAATTCTCCGGAACCTTCTCCCCTAGATGTTTGCTTTTGCATGCAGCAGTTTTTTATCCGGGAATCCAGGGGTCTAAAGAACGCGTCAAACTTGTATCCCGAGGGAACGCGCCTTCTCGTCCTGCCGATAACGCAAGGAAAACGGGAAAATGTTATTTTAAATGTCCTGATCCGATATTTGTGTTTGACGAGACGCAAGAAATGTTTTAGGTAAATGTTGAAAAATGTTATCTTTCATGTCGAGGTATGAGATTATTTCCGTGCCGATGTTTTTTTGAAAAAGGCACGTGCCAAAAACAAGCAATTTTTTTTCTTTGTGTTTCTTTTTGTCTCCCACTCTCTAATTTTTGTTTCAACATTGAAATAAGTTTTTTATTAACTTGACTTTTCTCTTTTATTGCTGGTAGAATGCTTTGCTGATATTGTTTATAAAGGTTGTACAGAGAAAGGTCAGGAATTTTGCTGAGGGAATTTTCAATGAAATATTTTATTTTTTGTTTTGAGGTAAGCTCCCGTCCGTCAACAGGAATTTTGTATTTTTTTCTTATGATTAATGACGACCAATAAGGGAGCCTCTGTTTTGGTGAGAGCTAACTTAACCTGTGACCTCCGTCATCTTCTGTAAGATCAGAAGCATAGCAGAGGGCCGGAAAATTGCGACATAAAAATCATCCCTAAGTCCTGCTTGCCTGCAGCTATCTTATATTGCCCAGTCCTTACTATGTATTCATTTCCCGAGATAGATTGATATCGTGTGTGGCATCACTAAATTTATTTTTCTACAATGTCAGCGGAAATAGGAAGGTAAATCGTTAAAGATATATATTCTTCTTTTGTTTTATTTTCTTAAAAATTTCTAGTTCTTATTACTTTAAGTTTAGTTCTGGTGTGTTATTCTTTTGTAAATATAAATTGTAACGGAATATTCTTTCTTTTGGACTTTATTAAAGCTTGGGAATTTCGGATTTGTATGCAACTAAAGAAGTTAAATCTTTCATCTATAGTTATATTATTGTTTAAATAAATTGTTTGCTGAAGACATTAAAATGATGAAAAATATGAAAGTAGATAACGTAGACCAAACCGAAGAAAAAAATTTAGGTATCATATCATCAATAAAATTATAGTTCATTAGTTACTTAGATATTCACACCCCATTTAATTTCCCTTTGCGCTTTATATTTCTAGCCAATAACGGCTAGCGACATTTATCATGGTAAGGCAACATGGAAAATCTAAAGATTTAAAAGTAAAGAAATTAACGATTACTAAGTTATTGAAGTCAAGAATTCATTGGACGTCCGTCTGTCGAAGTTTGGACCTCTATTGGATGTTATTCCAAATAAAATTCAGATTCTTTTGTCTAAAAATATCTAAAATGCTTTGGTGTTCCGTAAAGCTTATTTTGTAAAAAATGCTGAATCGTTAGTACATATTCACGGTTCATTATTAAACCTGAGACAGCTGTTACCTCCAGGAAACCTACCTCCGATCATCTCGAAGATGATACAAAACTCAACACCTAGTTATTCATCTCAGAAGGTTTCTGGATCAATTGCAGGCCGACACTGTCTTGCATACAGAAATGATGCTAAATTCCCCTATGAAAACAGTTTTTAGTCTTCCAAGGATCAGCACGATCAATTTTACCAATGCCTTGAATATAGTCTCTCAAGCTCAGACAGAAGCTTTTGGTACTTCTCTTGCTTTTCGATCTCCTTTGATGTGATATTATGTTCTACCGGAAAGATGTTTAGTATCGAAATCCAGTAGCACCATATTCGTCTTGTTGGCCTCTAACCATCTCGTGATGGGAAAAGTATAATTTCAGTATGTACTGCATCTGGAATTCTCTATCATAGACTTTATTTTACAGGGGATGATGTGTCAATACCGTGAGCGCAAGGTAGAAGTAGATCACTCTCAGAGCTGCATTCTGTCGACGGATGTACAATAACACTGCATACGAAAAACAAGCTGACAGTTTGTGTATCGGTATCTTAAGTATCTTGCAAGATAACACAGTGATACATGATCCTGTTACGTCAGCACAAAACCCCCAGTTTCAGACTTTAATTTTCGCAACAAATTATAATTCACAAGAAAGATCATCTCGTCTTATATGATCGCTTTTCTATATGTTCTTGCATTACTTGGTTTTCCTGCATCTTCCTAACTCTGCAGATAACAACTACCCCACGCAGCGATCTGATGAAAAGTTTTTAAGTTCAAATTTATTTACAGTCTTGAGAACCGTGAGCGTTGACGGGGGATCAACGCTTTTTACCTCGTGGTGAGTTTTATCCAAGACAATATGGTCACGCAGATATTCCAGGCTCAATAGTCTCCTACCTCCTTGATGACGTGATTTCTAGGGTAAACTACGGTTTATATTCATGATCTTATTGGTGTCTTGCTCTTTGCAATTTCGTAACGTCCAACTTAAGAAAGTCAAAAGAGTACACGAGAATCGAAAAAACAAGCATATTCGGGCAACGACTTCGTTCTTTCCTGACAGTTGGGAATGCCGAATTTGCCGAAGACCAGCTTGCTGGAGGTATGCAGGCATTTTGCACTTTACTCTGTTGAACGCCCAGGAACTTGTAAGATACTCCGACATCTAGATGTTTAATGGTGTTCCCCCGACCAGTTGAATATTCTCACCATCATGTTACTTTACTCTTGTTCAGTGTTATACAGCGCATTTCAAATTTATTATAATCGCAGTACTGTAGGCCGAAACGGTATTGACGGTATTCACATAAAACAGGTGAGTGATCTTCTGCTGGCGCTTACTGTCCCGGCTTACCTACTAGCTCCTGCCTTTCCTGAATACCAAAATCAATCAAAAGCGATAGTAGTGAGGTGCAAGAAAAAGAAGTGGACTCAAAAACCCCATTGAAAGGCATCACGTTCAAAATTGATCCACTTTGTGGATTCTTCTCTGCCCGTTTTAATGGCAATTCTGGTCTTCCAGAGTGTTATCAGACTTTCGACATATCTCAATATACTAGAATGGACATAAGCTTGTGGGACGTGTTATATGTCTTTACATAGTCCACTCAAGCTATGGATAGGTTATGCTTTTATTATTATTATTAGTCTCTGAGACCTGGCAAATGTATTGACTACGTAATCTATTTGCTTAAATCTGAAACGGCGGCAACGAGAATCTTGTTATCACACCAACCTTAAAAATCTATTGTCAAAATCAAAAATTTGCTCTTCTTCAGGACCTTTATCAAGAAGGATGAAATTTTGACAACTAGTTAAACATGCTGGATATGGAATTGATTTTATTATGTCAAGATCAAGATCTGTGGTGATACTGACTAATTAATTCGAAAATGAACAGGTGTGACTGCAGTAGCAATATAACAGTGGACAAAACCGAACTTTGCTTATACATTATGCTTTTAAAAGAAAACAATTCAATTTTAATAGAACGATAACTATGCTGCTCCCAGTAAATACTCTGCAGTTTCATTGTAGTATTGAGTGTGACGTTGAGAAGAATTTTTCTCAATATTTATTAGATTAAGATAAACAATGATTATTTTGAGAAACTGCAATTTGGTATGAAATTAGAGGATGTTTGACTACAACCGAGCAACAGAGAAAAATGTCTATTGAAACTTTAGTTTTTGGTACAATAAATAGGCGGCCGGCAGAGTAAAGATAAAACCCGAAAAAGTAATGCTCAGCCAACCTGAAATTTGGGACAAGAGATTTCAGTTAAGGAACTGGACAAAAATACTTTGAGATATTGGCATCTTGGCCCAATTGGCAATTTGATAATAAATACCAAATTGCCAATTGCATCAAAGACCTTAGACATAAGTCTTTTTACCAAGTTTTTATTTTGA
>VTPC01091165.1:24522-44737 GCA_011009095.1 Ignelater luminosus
AAAAAGGCTTAATATTTATAGAGGAATGCACCTGCCAAGTATTTGCACTTATTTTCAAAACACCTTGTATATCTGGGTTTGGATTATTTAGAAAGGTAAAATGGGAAATAATTTTTTTATTCAGCCTTTGTGTATGTTTTCGCATTTTCTTTAATACCATACCTTGCTTATCTATATACATTTTATGAAAAAATTCCACAAGTGCTTGTGATATTAGAGTATGAAGCCAAATTTTTGTTATTTAAACAATGAAAAGAAAAAAAGAATTTCTAAAAATAAAAGTGAAATCGAAACATTTTATCTCTTCAGTTCCTTTTCAGTTACTTATAGAAGAACGATTCATAAATTCTATTCAACAGTTTTTCGACCACATCTCGTATTTGTCCCTTGCTCAAAACTCAATAAAAAACGTAATATTCTTTGTTAAAGAATGTTGGAATCTCATTTGTAGTCATAGCCTTTGTCAGTCTTTTTTAATCAAGAGTCTACACTTATTAAAAGTTGCTTCTGTAATCAAACCATGATGCTATAACTTTTATTTAATAGCAATCTAAAAATAAATAAAGGCTACTTCTTTACAATATGTTTAAAAGGTGGTACACATAATAAAGAAAGTTAAGGTTAGAATTTTATGTAATCTTCATACCGATTCAACACTACTAAAAGTAGAAACTAAATTTTATATTACTACAAGGGTAAACTTTTTTTGGAGATTACAGAATTTTTTAGGGTTCGCTACTTACTGTCGAAATTCGCTAGCTGCCACGTCCTTCTATCCTACCCTTCAGTTCCTGAACGTCACCTCCTGTCACCCAAAGCTGTAACGATGAGCTCATTTCCTTTTCCTTGCCTTCAGATAGAATTTCCCTCTACTTATACGATATTTGTCCATTACTGGTCGATATCATGTTCCGTGCACCACGACAATCAAATAAGAAATAATAGAAGTAAAAATTGTAGACAATTTTATTCCATATTTTTCTTTCTCTTTACATCTTTCTTCTATAAAAGTAAAATATTTTGAATCTGATTTTCGATTTGTTTCCTGCATGCATTTCTAAGTTACAGGGGCAGTTTGGCTGGCTGGTCAGTCGGCCCCATACATATTCCCGATCGAATGGATACGGGCACATTAAAGCAGGATATCGCCCGTGTTGAATACTGTATGAGGTTGGTTGCTCATCGTCGCCCTGCCCGAATATTCCATATTATTAAACCGACATGGGATGCGTATTGCAGTCATTTTTAGAAGGAATAAAATTCGAAATATTACCATTACATAACTACAAAACATTATCTCGAAATAAAGTCTTTCTACCTTACTTGAGAAAAATTCCATGGATGTAGGTTAAATTTTATCAAATCAATACAATACTTTTAAGGAGATTTTTATTTATATCCCATAAAACAAGAGGTTAGTTCACTTAACAAGTTCAAAGATCATCTCATGACGTCACGTATAAAATTACTTTTTAGTACCTTTAGCGGGTTTTTTGCAATTTTATGTCACGTATCCTAAAGCATTGAATCTGACGCCATCAAACTTCCACCCCAGTAGAATTCGGTGGTCAGTGAAGACATTTTAATGCGACGTCCTCCTCGGCGGGCTCCACGGGAATCCGAAGGGATGACGCACTTTCGATATCTTTCTCTGTTTTATGTGACATGATTATTATACTATGAACGCAGGTGGCTGCGACTAGCACGATATATGGGTATTCTTGTACGAATATAGGAAAAAATGATCTTGAAAGCTCTGGGATATGTCTTATTTTCTATGTAAGAGGGAAGTATTCTTGTTTTATGATCATTGGATCTAAGTATCATTCCTTTAATAGAAAGATTTTATTAAATTTCATAAATCTAATTAAACTGCAAGACGTTTTTGGAATACATAATACAACCTTCAAGATTTTGAAAACGAAAATTAGGAAAATTTCATAAAAATATAAATTTGTCTTAACTAGATAGTTATTTAGTAATAATTTTACGATTATCGTAAACTTAAGTAACATCCAGCGAAAATCAATAAATCAGTGACACATTTAAAATGTTAAGATTCAATTGTTCCCTGATGTTCTTATCTTGAAAAGTCAAACTAACATTTTGGTTTTGCATTTTTTTGATTTTTAGATTTCGTACCATTTAATGTTGGAAAAATCAATCGAGGTTTATTCTAGAATAATAGTTTAGTTTTTAGCAAAGATAGAAAAGAACAAAAAAAAGAGAATATTGGAGAATTTACCCCGATAAATACAAAGAAATTGTATTTGCAATTATATTTTGTTTTACTTTGACGATAGCGTAAACGCAAATTGTTTTAACAGAACGCCTACTTGATTTCCATGTTTCTGAATACCACATTTTAGATTTGCGGAGATTTAAATAACTAACTATGACGTCATCCTCAGATTTTCGTTGTTCAACCTTAGCTTTCTATTTTTCAAGTGGGTTGTGTATGTGGAGCTAGCGTTACCAGACATTTGTATTTGACATCTTTTCTCAGCATCCCGTATTATGCTGCTATACAATATCCTGTATTTCAAAACTTTGGAGTCCAAGGGGAAGCCCGCGTTTTTCGTATTGTCCCGTTTTGTCTAAACGGAATCTGTCAAGGACTGACCAATAAGGGTTTAATATGTGCCCGAAAACCTCGTTCTTATCCAGGCTTGAGACAACACTTAAAAAAGATGCATCTTGTCAAATATAACAGAGATCTGGAGCAGAAAGCTGAAAATTTGCTTCAGGAGGTAAGCACCTCATACCGTCCAATATCAAATGGCTCTATGAAAAACTTAAAAAATGCAACTGGCTCAGATAGAATATCCACAGATCAATACAAACGTATGATAATCAAAAGACTTGTTCAGGTTCTGAACGCCTGTTTTGTAGACGAGCAGTTTACGGCCCAAATCCTTGATATACTATAGTTACCTACCTACTATAACTGGTAGTTCATTTATTAGGGGCGTCCATAGTTCTTGCGAAATGTCTAGAATCTCTTAACTTTCATTTTCATCAGCATGACTTCAGGCTAGCGAATGGAGTTTTCTTAAAAATGTCACATTGTCATTAGAGGCCATAATTAGATTCCGACGCTTAGTAGGACGTTCTTATCATTTGTGAAAAAGGTTGAACCCGTTAATTCATCGAGCTGTTAGACGTTTCACTGCCCACAACAGATTGAGATTATTTATTACCAATACTTATTTATAAATGCCAAAATTTAGATTTATGTTGAAGACCAAGTAGGTGACTCAATCAAAATCAATAGAAGAGTAAAGCAATGGAAACTCATTTTTCGCTCTGCTGTTTAATATGGTTTGATAGTTAGTTTCTTTAGCAGCACAGTATGCTTGCGGCGCGCGGCTTGTTTTGTTTTGCCGACGCTTAAATCTCCCGTTTCCCGGTCACTAGCTGCTCCCGCTAATTCTAAAATTTAATACAGTTCAATATACATAAAACGGTAATTCAAATATCTTGTTTGTTTCTCAGAGAGAACAAACACTTTCCAGTTACGGAAAAAACTACGAAAGGTACTTGTCTTTCTGAGACAGCATCTTTGGACAGAGATAACAGCGGTCTGCAGCGTTCGCTGGTAAACGTAGCATCTCTTCTACAAAAAAGATCAGTCCCCGGTCTGTACGAAAAATCACCTCCTGTTCGCGTCAGTACGGAAAAAACCTCGCTTTGGGAATGGATGCATTACATACTTTAGTTTTGATTCATTGGTCTTATCAGATTCCATTTAATAAAGGCAATCAATTAAAGAAGTCATTTAGGGAAAAACCAAAATGCTTCAATGGTGTTAGATTTTCTGAACCGGTTTGACTTTCTGATTCATTCCATTCTTCGAAGTCGAAGTAATCGACGGCGTTGTTTTTATTAAAAAACAATTTTCAGACCAAATACTAAGAATTTTGACTTTTGCATTGTATACCTGCGGCTGAGGGGTGTTTAGCCGCACAGCCCACCCTCCCCATTTACCTTGTGTATATATTAATAGATAACCTCGACAAACTGATAGGGTAAATTCCTGATGACTAGAAAAGTATTTTTTCAACGATAACTTATGTTTGATTTGCCTTACTTGTGGAATGATCGGTCTTCAAAGTTGCGTGCAGACCTGTTAACTCGGTTGCATCGTCTTTATTTGACAAAACAGCAAAAATCCCTATTAAGAAAAGTTGCAGGGAATTGTCTCCTGGAAGTTCTAAACTTACTTTTAATATACAGGGTTTACTGCATAGCTGAGATACGTAACGTCAGAAGTAAATAAGAAAGTACTTTCAAAACACGCAGAAAGTATTTCCCTGCAACTTTCTTTACTAAATTTTTTGATATTTTGACAAATAACGACGATACACTCAACTTTGAAAGGCGATAACTTCGTATCTGAGACAAATCGATCATAAGTACTTTTTTTAGTCATCAAGAGTTTACCCTATCAGTTTGGTAATAGTATCTATTAACACAAGTTCTATTTATGGTTTCTGGTTTTGGGACAACTAGCTGTAAAATATTAATTAGGTCGTTATCAATGTCGTTTCTCGGTCCCAAAGCCAAGTGGTGATCAAACACGTGGAAACTCTGAAGCACGTCAGCTTCGTAGATTGTAGTCGTTTTGGTAGCTTGTTGTTGGTTTGAGTACGTCTTAAAGAAATACCTAACGGTTATTATGGATTAAAGTGTCGACTATGATGAAGAGCATCAGCAAGGTGTACTGGCGATAGAGGCGATAAGTATCAGAAGCATTGTTGACAGTCCGGATCACCACCTGCCTATAAGATGGTTAATGATCGTCAACGGGAACAATACATATCTATCATAAAATATAGGATATTGAGTGTGGCAGATATCTGTAGGTAGTGTTCAGGCCATGGGGGTATACAAGTTGATACTTGTTGGTTGATGACCTTTATCAGAGCGACTGTATAAGATGGTGACTGCAGGAAAGAGTACTTTGTAGATATGAACCTACTAATCGTACACCGCTCGAAACCCCAGGAGCTGCAACTGGGAATGGGAGGCTTACAGTGGGATACCAACCAGATTTGATGGGTCGACAGAACCTTTAGAGGGAGGAAGAGGAAACGACACGGAGAAACTACAACCGACGCCCGCACACTTCTGCGTACCACATTAAACTGTATTAATCTCGAGTACATTTAAACGGTTGGCGGTCAGAATTTAGCCAATAAGATTCAAGATCTAATTCTTTAAGTTAGGTTTTGCGGACTTTTGGGTCAATTGAACTATGAGATTTTTTTGGATAGCATCAAGTTTATTCTAGATAAACCGAAAAAGACCAAGATTATGCTGATTAAATAGTTTCCAAAAGTTTTACAAAACACTCTGAGGTCTTTCTTAGAAATTTAAACATCTGATAGCATTTTGAGAAGAGATGATGTAAATTCATCAATTTCAGCATACTGTGGTATAAGAGGACTGCTTTATACCTTCGTGGCGGGCCGAGTCTTTTATTAGCTATTTTTGATCGTTTAGCAACGCCTTCCATTGGTAACCACATTTGAGATATCCTGATTGATGCTTTCAACATGTTTTGCCACACATCGTTGTTACACCTGTTCACATAAATTTGAGTTGATCACGAAATTGGCAGATTGTTTTAGATGATTAGATATACATAGCATTTCAAAAATAGTTCTGTGCATATTTTCTGCTGCAAGTTTCTATCCACCATTAAGACCACCATCTGTTTAACCCAGTGCACTTCATTGTTTTTGATTGTAACATAAACCCCGTGATATTTGTTTTTGATTTTATTTTACAGCTTTGTCGTCTGTAAAGTATTACCTACTACTATTATGTAATTGTCACTATTTCCATGAAGATATAGAATCTTTGGAAAAGTTTGTAAATTAGAATGAAACTTATTAAATGTAAACTATTTACATACTAGTTTTGTAAGTATCCTACACTGTTGAATAATTAAATATTGTTAATTAACTGTAGATGTTTCTGATAGCTTGGAGATGTCGCACTTCTCTACAATGAATGAACATTAAAAAGATCTTATTTATTTGGATTTTAATGTGGTCAACAGTGTTAGCTTTAGAAAATGCAACATTAGTTGCAGAATGCACACAAATGTGTTCAACAGAAAGCAAACCGAAGCAATCGATAGCGCAATATCGCATCGATTAGCGTGCCACGCCCCACGTATTGCTTGAGTTACGATGTGCCGGCACTCATCGCGCTGCTCGGTGCATTCAATACACCCCCGCACGTACTAACGAGTTAAAATGTTTTTACTGGCTATTACTGATGGCCATCTTTCACCTAGAATACGTATTTACTCTTATTCGTCCACTTGTTCAATTTACCCAAAACCTGACCTTATATTTCCATTTTTCAATATCTCATTTTAAGCTTCGGTGTTTATTTTATACATTTTTCTGAATTTATTATTTATTCTAATAAAATTTCAAAATTCAAATTTAGGTATGCATATAAGAAAACGGAAATGAATTTGTAGGAAATTGGAGAAAGGGAAAAATCTTAGATATTATAAGCTTCGTATAAAATGCGTACAGCTCAAGTCTCACGCACATGTCTGATGGAATAGGGAATAGAAAAAGAACTTTTGTATAGAATTTCCGTATTCAATGGAGGCAAAAGCAGGCGAGAAGTTGCGAATTCTGATGTTATTCAGCGCGCGTGTGAGGGATTCGTAAAATGTTGCAGTCGCAGGAAAACCGAAAAGCAAAAGCTGCTTACATTTTCTGTTTGACATTCGTTCCTGCTTTTCCCTCTGTACATATAAGATTTAATATTAAGGCAACTTCTTAGAGTATTTTTATTTATTTATTTTCTTATTACTTATAAAAATTGAGAAGTTCACTGTTGACGAAAAGAAAAAATAGTTGAGTTATTGGTATCAATAAAATGAATGGAAAAGATGCAGAAGTTTTAGCGTAAGCACCCTAAATTCTTTAGAAAAATGGAGCAGAGGGGTGTAAATACCCTGAAGATATTCGATTTTGCAAATAAAGCGATCTCATTCAAGAAAACCCTCGATACCCACTACTTTAATTTCCCCCAAAAATTAAATGTTTGTGTACGTCCTTAGAAGTGAAGCTCTTTAAATCTTTTGCTTTTGCTAATATCAGCATTACTTTAACTTAATGTATACGAGTATAAAAGTTCTGAAGTCCTATCTCTTCCTTATAGTAACCTATTAAGGTTTATTTAATTTATTTTAATGGCACTACCAACTATTATTTGTAAAATAGAAATTGCTTTTTTAGTACACCGATTAAATTCAAATTATCTTCATTTTTCTTTTTAATTTCATTTTGAGCTTGGTTGGTACTTTTATTCCACGTACATAAAACTGTGTATCCACAAAGTTATCAAGATTTAAAATTGAAAGGTGAATGTACTTGTCAACACTTGAAAAAATAGCACTTACGTTTCATTTTAACAACATAGCGATGAAGTTTCGTTATGATTATACGAGGGTAGTTCAAACAATTATTAGTATCTCACAATAAATAATTGAATAGCGACAAAATTGTTGCATTTAGAGCCTTACAACGCATCGTGGTGTAGTTAACCTCAATTTAAAAAAAGTCAGAGCTATCACAGCTTCACTATGTCTACTCTAGGCCACTGCTACGCCGCCGACACGCCGGCTTTGATTGGGCGCCAGATCTAATCCCTCTTAATGAAGAAACGGATGTACCCGATTGCAGCGACTACCAATCAAAGTCGCTTTTGTTTAGAAACAAAGTCGAACTGGGCCCTTAAAAGAGCTTTGTCTTCTATAACCTATCATTTCTTCTTCATTTTGACCGAGTGATTTTTAATAATCTCTCTTCATCATTTTCTGTGTAAACTACACGCGAATTTGAGAAAAACCCCGTAGATTTGCATCAAGCTAATTGAAATAGCACCAACAGTACCCTTACTTACGCTCCAAACTGTCGAAGACAGAGAGCCGAGTTTCTAATTTGCAAGAATTTCTAGCGCTTTCCAGGCAAAACTTTTATCTATCGCACCTAATCCTTCGGGTTCTCGCATACCTAGAGCGATAGAAAAAAACCTAATGCTTAACATATGTTTTATGTCTTGTTAAAAAAAGTGCTGTTTATAGATATAAGCGGTACCTTTGATAATTTGTGGTGGCCGGGGACGATACATTATTTGCATGAACGAAAATTTATCAACATTGTCAACAGCAATCTACGAAACAGAGCGGTACATATTATAACCTCAAATTCAACGGTTGAAAAAGCATCCCTTTTGTGGAACTTCTGTATGGACATCCACTCGCATTTATAATGCCAAAGGGAAAGTCAAAATAAATGGAAAAACTACCCAAAAAAGAGCTTACCTCAACAAAATATCTCGGAATTCACACTGATAGTGACTTTTGCTTTGCCTTGCACACAAGGCCACGACCAAGGCTCTAAATGCAACCGCGCCTAAAATAATAGAACAGCTGAATAAAGATGCAAAACGGCTTGTAACAGACGTTTAACAAGTCGCTTGGAAAACACCCCGACAATTAAGAGAAGAACAATTGGAATTAATTATCTTAAAAAAATGAAAGAAATGGTAGCAGAGAAGCAAAAACTGAGGAAAAAATAACAACAAGCAAGAATACAAAAAAAAACAAAACTGGATTAAACAACCTAACACAAAAAATAAAGAGAAAAATAATAAAAATAAAAATGAGTCAATTAATAAGTTTCTAGAAGGACTAACGATAGATAGTAAAACAAACTACTCGCTATGGAGAACAACAAAAAGACTTAAAATCATCTATTTACTGTCCACCAATAAGACATCCCAAGGGAGATTGGGCTAGTGACGATCAAGAAAAAGCAGACATTTTTGCAGTACATTTAGAAAAACATTCCAACCAAACGAAGGTCAAAACATAGTTAAAGCATTAAACTACATAGACGAACAGACTGAAATAAAACTAGTAAATCCTAAAAAAGTAGCCAGTGAAATAAAAATCAACATAAATAGCAAAAAACACTACACTTAATAACTGGAGAAATCCCCCAAGAATTTGCCAAGAAAAGCAATTGTAAAATTTACATACTTGATATGTACCAGATGCGTGCAAAATGGATGAGGATGAGCCAGGCAAGCCATCTAATGAAATTAAGTCTTATCGGACAATATTTTTGCTCCCCGTAATTCCCCAAAAACAACAGCTCATAAAAAGGCTTTACCGATAATCATAAAAAAAGCATCTAATACCAAATCACCAATTTGAGTTTAGGGACAGCTATGCAACTACTGATCGTAACTAAAAAAAGCCTATGAAAAAAAATTACATGTTCAGCACTAGTTCTTGACATTACCTAGGCTTTTGACAAAGTCTGGTAGAAAGGACTAGTCTATAAAATCAAAAAAGCTGTTACCAAGACAAATCTATGGTATACTGGAATCTTACGTTTCTGGGGGAATATTTAGGATAAAACAAGAGGAATCCTCCTCAAATATAAAAAAATTAACACTGAAGTGCCTCAGGGCAGCATCTTCGGGCCAAGCTTATACTTGTTGTGTACCAGTGACATACTAAAAGCAAATTATGCGATAACAAAACTACACCAAGTTACAGAAAAGTGAAGTAACGAAAAAAAGTGAAGAACTAAAATCAACGAGAGCAAATCGATACATGTCGACTTTAACTACAACAAACCGCGATATATGCCAATAACAATCAACAATTATTCCAAATAAAAAAACTGCTAAGTACCTGGGTATGAACTTAGACGTCCAACTAAGTTATAAGGAGCAAGTAAAGGAAAAACACACTGAACTAGACTTCAAATTTAAGAAAATGTACTGACTAATTGGGCGAAAATCTTAATCATCAATACACAACAAGCTCTTACTATACAAATAAATATTCAAACCCATCAGGACCTACGGGATTCAGTTATGGGGTTGTGCAAGTAAGTCATATAAAAAGCGTTTTAAAACAAACTTGGTACTTTTGCAACGACCATTTACATCGTGATCTTATGATACCAACAGTCCAAGAAGAAGTGAAGAAGTTTCCAGCCCGACACGAGGACAGACTCCACAACCATCCCAACATCGACGCCTTGCAAATGTAGTTATCATTTTAAGAACTAAAAAACTACCGAGGACATTTTAGTGCATAAGTATAATTAGTTTATTATCTATCCAATTTTGTTGTTTGAGTTAGTATCAGTTAATAGTCTATAAAATCAAAAAAGCTGTTACCAAGACAAATCTGTGGTATACTGGAATCTTACGTTTCTGGGGAAATATTTAGGATAAAACAAGAGGAATCTTCCTCAAATATAAAAAAAATTAACACTGAAGTGCTTCAGGGCAGCATCTTCGGGCCAATCTTATACTTGTTGTGTACCAGTGACATACTAACAGCAAATTATGTGATAACAATCAACAATTATTCCAAATAAAAAAACTGCTAAGTACCTGGGTATGAACTTAGACGTCCAACTAAGTTATAAGGAGCAAGTAAAGGAAAAACACACTGAATTAGACCTCAAATTTAAGAAAATTCTTCTTGGTTACCATCAAACTTATCTAAATCTCATTTCTTCGCGTTGTTGAAGATGAGAAGTGCTCAGTTGAAGTGAATGTTATGTATGATTCATGTATCTTTTTTCATTGAACATTAAAGTTCCGCCTCTACAATATTCGTAGAGCAGTTTAGTTAGTTGAACTTTTACTGTAATAATATCTTTTGAGTAGCACGTTTCTAATTAACCTGAAATATCGATCGACAAGTTGCGTGGGTGAGTAAAAAATCTTGGTTTTTGACAGTTTAGGGCCTTCCAGTTTTTTTCGGGTTTTGTTTGAAAATTAACCAAGTATCTAGTATAAAGTACATATGTTCTAGTTTGCTTGTCCTTCACCAGGTCTTGTCCAGCGTCTAAGGCTTAAATAGAATTTTGATAAAATATTTCAAGTTCAGAAAAGAACAGATATTTCAGTTTTTTCATGCCATTGGTTATTGTTAGTTAATTTTTGCTTGGTGCTGCCTAAGGATGTGCAGATTGCACTTCCATAGATAGTACAAAAAATTCAGTGTTCTCAAAAAAACACCATCACCAAGACATGTTACTAAGGAAAGTTGTATACGCAATGATTAACTCCAAGTGCTAAGTTTATCTTTTGATTATACGGAGTGTTCCACAAAAGCAAGACGTACAACTGTTTTGTCTTCTTAAATGAAATACTACATAATTAGTATCCTATTATTTTATTTACAACAACCAGACACTATAGAAATCGAAACTTGATCGTCTCAAAGTTTCCCCAAGCTTTTTTTCTTGCTTTGGTATTAACAAAAGAAGATTTTAGCATTTTACTTTCAACAAAAAAAAAATAAACTCACTGATCTTTCTTATTTGTTGTTTGATGCTTATTATAATTATACAGAGTGTCTCTGAAATGGATGTCCCATCATTTGAGTAGAAAACAAAGAAATTTCATAAATATATGTCTCTAAATGCGGAGATTTGATAGAATTCAGCATTATTCGAAAACAAAAGGTTTTGGGAAAAATGCTAAAGAAGCTCTTTTTCATTAAATTGAAAGTGTACTTACACTTGCCGATAAAAGTATGCACTACTAAAATTTGTAGAATAGTGGTGACCTCACAGTACTATTTTTCATGAAAATCTATTTTAGATAGTATGTGTACCTTTCAAGGTATCCATTAGAAATGCTAATTATAAAATTATAATACTCATATTTCGGACATAGATAGAATCTTTTGTATATTTTTTAATTCATCTTCGAAACACCTTGTATAGCATTACGTGATCTAAATCGAACATTTCGATATTATTCGGTTGTTTGTCTGAAGACTATAAATAAAAGTTCAAATTGTATTTTAACCTTAGTACACAGGTGTAACGAGGATTAATGAGTGTAAGACAAAGAGGTTTAAAGAATGGATATCAAAACTATTTAAAGATCAAGAATGTCTTGAAATTTCTTTACAATGCAACATATGGGAATATCTTCAATAGACCGTTTCTGATTAATTTAAATTATGTTAGGTTAGAGAATTGAACGTTAGATATTTTTATGATTTTCTTGCATAAAACGAGGTTTGGTTTGTATATTTATTGTTTTTGTTTAATTTGTTAATTCATGACATCGGCAGGCCAAGAAATATTAATATTTATTATAAATTAAAATAAAAATAAAAACTTACCTTAGAATTTGCATTTTCGTGAATATTTGTTCAGGAAGTGACTTAAGATTAGAGACTATTGATGCAAATGCGGTAGGTTGTAAGGAGAAGCTTTTGCTTTAGTTCTCGCCCTTCCTTACGTTTTTCGCGTCTCAATCGACTGCGAACCTTTGATGTCGTCTGACGGGAATCTCAAGTAACAACTTTTATTGGACTCCAATATTTATAACCAAGGGCGATTCGCTCCCCGAAATTCGAATATAACCAAGATCAAACGAAAACCAAATATCCAATTTTTCGCCGTGCCTTTTCTGATAATCATATTGCCTCTGGTATACGCAATAAAATTCTTGTGTTTGATTATACGACAAATATTTTATGTTTTTTTTCCTACTTTACTTTCGTGGCGTATTCTCTTTTCGATTTTAAAACAAAAACCAAACCTCGAAACGAATTTTATAGGACTCTCGTATAACATTCTTTTTCTTTTAATTTCCGTTCTTTACGAAGCAAGGTACAATCTGGGAGTGCGAAACATCCAACTAATGAGTATTTTTCAATTTGTCGAATTGGATGCTGGCTTTGATTCGACACGTCATTGTGCCCTTCCTGAATTGTCCGGTGGTCGAGTGGCGAGGTCGAGATTAGACTAGCTCGTGTGACCCCTAGCTGGGGTTGAAATCCAATCTTGATTTGCTATTGCATTCCTGTAATGACAGACCGTCCGAAATCAGACTGAACGTTTGTTTGATACTCTTTGTTTAAGCGACACATCCCACTAGACGAACGCGGAACATTTTTGCGATTATAAGAGGTGATCTTTTTAGATCTTAAAATTAACCGAAATCGATATAAACAGTTTAGAATTAAATCAAGCCAGGAAAAAAGAACCGACTCGTAAATTTTACTTGAATGTAATGAAACTGGGTAACTTAATTGTTAGATCGTAATCAATTCACTCTATTTTAGTTCTTTTGTATTCGGTTCGCGGATAGGTCGCCTTGTCAGCAAGATAATTTACTAACGAGCCCTCTTTATCATTAGTTTCATGTGTGGAAGCTGTTAAAGGTAACGGACTAATTTTCCGGACTACATTTCGGGATAGAGAAAATTCGTTATCAAAGAGAGTACAGCGTAGGATAATGCGAACTGATTGGAATAAGGGTCTCTCTAAGCATTGAGCCTAGTTGGGCCCAGAAGAGCTGGCAGAGAGCGATAAGGCAGCTTGCGTAAACCGGGGATTCCATCCCTACATTGCTTTTGAAATACTGTACAGTTCGTATTACACTTTTATACTCTTCATTAACTTCCAATTTTAAGGGTTAAAGAACTCATTGTGATACTAGATATCTTTTCTCTGCCTTTGTAAGTGACTTTAAGGATGTTTTGTTTTTTTTTTGGTTAATGTAGAGATTGAAAATCAATTATTTACTTGGATAATTGCATTTTTTATAATTTATAATTTATAATATTTGAGTGTGAGAATGTGATTTTAACTAAATAGTAATTCTGTTTTTCTCAATTAAATGTACGTTGTAATAAAAGTAGGGTTAAGTTAATTTTTGTAATAATTAAGAAATCGTAGTTTATGGTCAATGTAAAATTTATGATGTAAATGAATTATTTTAAAGAACGCTCTAAAAGTTATAATGATGCAAGGATAACCATAAAAGGTAAGTGCTTTATAGCAGCAATCTTTAAATAATTTTTAAAAATTTCGTCTTAAATGTAATACGTGCTTTAACAGGAGTATGGCACCCTTGTTATACGACTGCATACGCGTTTCGTAGCTTCTATCACACATGCACTAATGGCCACTAAGGCCCATCTCGTGTTTTTATTTTTATTATTTTTTTATCTCTCACCGCCACTCGGCAGATAATGCGGAATTATATTTCAATTTTCCAGAATGGCAGTACTAGCAGAAGCGGCTGCCAGTTACTAATAATAATAATAATAAAAAAGGGCTATATTATTGCTTCTAAATTTAATGAAAACATTATTTAAGTGTTTTAAAGTTCGTAGATAAAATTCGAGCTCTAACTGTGATGGCAACATCTGCTCGGCTTATCTCGAGTTCTTCTGAAAAATTACTCCATTTCGTCCGCCAAGATTGCAATCTGTGGCGCCATCACATTATGCTGACTTCTCGAGTCTTCTTTAGAGGAAGAACTACTAACTTAAAGTTGCCCTTTTCTTGTTTTACCTGTAGATAAAAAGGGACATAAATTTTGGGTTTTATTGTTACTGGGACACTTGTTACATCTAAAAGAATTAGCTTCAATTACTAAAACAAAAAAAAAGAATGATTTCTCCTATTTCAGCTACATCTAGAAATTCTAACCTTAAATCTTGACATAAAAATGTTTAATATTTCCTAATAAAGAAAATAAAATAATAATGGTAATAAGTCAATTAATAAAAAAAGGAAATAAATTAGGACGTCAATTCTACAGTAGGATAATCCAATTATACACTTAAAACAGTTGGTTTAAAAGCAGTAAATAGCCTAATAGACCATATGCCACAACATTTATAAATAAATAACCCAAATAAATTTTAATAGTGGCACGTTAGCGCCACAAGAAACTATTAAGGGCCACTTTTATTACAGCCAACTGTTACTAAAGTCCTCAAATTGAGTAGCGTGCCAATAAAATTTAATTTCATTATAAAATGTTTTTGTTAAAACATGATGTGCAGTGTATGCTTTTCTATAAACTCGATAAGTAGAAATCTAATTAAATTTAGGAAGTTAATAATTCTACCTAAAAATTTAGGGATGTCGTCGTTGCAGTAATATATGTTCGTGTTGCATGCTTATTATGTGGAGAGGGGGGTCGTTTGCGTGATCACAAGATCCTATCCACTACACAACACCCTCCTTTCGAATCGGTGCTCGATTTTCAATAAACACATGCTTTATATTTAGTTTTGAGATAATAACTTCATTAATTATAACAAGAGGAAGAATCTTTTAACAAATAAAAATCTTGACATTTGTCGACGAAATTTTCCTCAAATATTTGTTATATGACTGGTTCATCTAAGGAATTCAAAAAAGTGCTGTGCAGGACTCGTCCGGAGTAATAATACAATTTAATCAGGACAGGTCAAGCAAAGGATAATAACAATGGAGATGGTGCAGCTTGAGACAATAGAGGCACGGGCCACTGGACTTAGAATCAGAGCTTGTAATGAAATACCCGGCATTCTTTTCGTGTCGTAACATCGCACAAGGAACACAGCTACCTTTTTTATTCGTTATCGGTTTTATAGTATCCTTGAGAAAGCTTAAACCTCAGAATCTGAACGATTTTTTGATTGGAACAATCTCCTTTTCTGCCTCCTTTAATCTTTACTATACGTTTTGTTATCATTAATTTAAATGTTATTAACAAAACAAGATCAATCTGAATACGTGAAATTTAAATCTTTCAAAATGTGGTGCAATATTTTTATTAACGAAATTATTCCGCATGTTTGTCTAAATTCGAGCACAGGGAGAGATTCGATCAAATTATACTAATCTTTGTTTAACCCTATGAGTAGGTGAAAAATGCGCCAAACAAAAATTTAATAGAAATGATCATTGACATTATTATATCAAACAAGTTTTGTCTACTGTAAATTAACTCGAACTTTTGAACATGGTGATTAAATCTCAATGAGATTGAACTTCCTGCTGTCGCAAAGAAAACAAAGTTGTGACAAGCATGGTAGAAATTAACTTTCAGTTGTAGAAGCTCTAACTGGAGATGAAACCAATGACAAAGTAACTTGATATCAAAGAACAAGCTAAATAGGTCGTTGTAGACCTGATGAGTAAGAGTCAAGAACCCAAAATATTACTAAACTGGTAATCAGATGGTAAACAAAGCGGGAAGCAAGAAGCAGAGAATATGCGAAAGGAAAAGAGTCAATAAAAGTAAGTAAGTAATCAAACCATAAAAACAAGGAAAAATGTTGCAGATGTAGACTACAACAGCAATCAAAAGCATGAAATCTTTAGAATATTTAGTTCTTCTTTTTTTATTTTTAGAGTCCTATGGAAACATGCAGAAACCAACTGCACATGGGTTGTAGCCCTGTTGGCACTGTGTATATAAGTATAAGGTTGAAAACATTTTCCACTTCCTAGGACTTTTGAAAAACCTAGGCTACCAGAGTGGGTGAGCTAACGTTGTTACCTCATCAAAAACTATAAGAAATCCCCAAGCAATTTTTATTTACAAACAGGCATCTATTCAATCGTATTTACAACAAAATCCAAAACCTTGGTATAAAATCAAATTTGCAAATCATCTTTTCAGTAATCGATTTAGAAAGGTAAGACAAATTGAAAAGCAAAAGTGACAAAATGTCGGATTGTTATGGACCAAACAATAATTTTTCAATCTTAACAAACATCTTCAAGAATTTAAAAACGTATTCAAATCCCCCCCAGGTATGCAAATCCGAGATTACTTAAATACCATCTTCCCGGGAATTTGAATTTCAAAAAAAGACTACTACTTTAGTCTCCTAGGTCACCCGATGTTAATCCTTTAGACTCTTTAGACAGACTACGGAGGGTCAGCGCTTCGCTGTCGCACTGTACAAATGCCCGATTGAGATTGGAGGAAATGTATGCAACATTTATAAAAAAATTATAGTTGTAAGCAATTACTTCTTAGAAAAACGTTTGTAATGTAAATAGTAATGCTTTATTTCGTTTAAATACAATTTGACTTACATTAAAAGTTATTGCTTCGTTTATCGGTAACTCGATCAAAAAGGCTATAGAGAAGTTTTGTCACTTCTGCTTTTCGATGTATTTTAGTTCACTGAATGGATTACCGAAAAGACGAGCCTTACTTCTGAAACACCCTGTATTATATGGCAATTTATTGGCTCAATCTCACTTTAAAATTCATAAAAGTAACCAAGTTCACAATGTCTTACGATAGAAATAATTGCAATAGTGCAATCGTTGCCGTAAATATTACGTTTTGTTGGAAATGCCTTTTGGCTGTACTGTACAAGTAATTGAATTTTTCATGTGATTGATAGCAAGACTGTCTTTATCTAATCCCAAAAGCGACTTTCTTAATATTTGGTTGTTTTGAGAAACAAACTGACCTAGTAAACTGTATCGATTATATCTATAGAACAAAAGTCTTTTATTTGATTGTGTCCGAAATACAAAAGACTGCTAATGATTCTAGGTGTATTGTCCTATATTCCTAGGATTTATGACGCTTGATAGTTTTAAGCGCTGAAAACGTTTAAGCATGAGGATGTCTGAGCGCGAGGTCGTTTAGGCGCTGCGCCGGCCGAATAGTCGCAAACATTCCAAAGTAAGCTACAGTCAAACCTTTCTAATAATTTAGAGAGAAGCAGATATACAGTGTGATTTTAAATTTGTGATTATTTAAACTTGTGATAGTCTATACAAAATATTTATTTATGTACAATCGGTATAAACAAAATTTGATAGCCTTCGAACAAAAATATGTTAAAGTTTTGGCCAAAACTGGGTGAGAATTGATGATCTTCATTTATGTAGTGTGTACGGCAATAAAATTCGTGCCGGAATTTAGAGCAATTACTTTATAACTATTCATTCCTGATTGCTTATTGTCTATATCCGACGTTGAAGCAGCCGATGGCCGTTATAAAAGAACTCATTCTTCTCTTCGATCAAGGTGTGATGTTGGGAGAGAGGAGGACGAAATGGCCAAGCCGAATCGGCGGAGAAGCCACTTAGATGGTTACAGTGCGGTGTTAGCCGTGCGATCTGCATGTCGGTTACCGACAGTGTTACCAATAATAGAGATTTTCTGCCAAATTGGCGTTTTGGGGGATAATCATGGCGTGAAAAAGTTCTTGTTGGCGCGTGGCGCATTTTTTGGCGTTTAAGAATTGTGTAAGTTTAAATCTGTTGTGGTTAGGGAAAGAGAGTTTATGGGATTGGATTGAAAGACATGGTAGTGATGGTGGTTAACAGTAAACTAAAGAAGCCTCTACGAAGATATCCTTTAACTCTATAGAGAGATTTAAGACGTAATTAAAGAAGATCATCAGGGTGTCTTAATTTGCATTTGGTAGCTGCAAAAAGAGGTCGGAAGTCGGCGGAAAGCATACGGTAGTGCGGAGAAGAACAAGGAGAGTTGTTAGACCAGGGTTGAGCAGTGCCTTAGCTCAGCACTCCAGACTACCGTGGAGATGAAAGTGAGGCTTGCTAGAATTCCGCATCCGTCAGGGAGAAAGGTGAACTGAATAAAACATAAGCAGGAGGGGTAAAAGGATGGACTCTTGAAAAACGCCGACTCGTGGCGTGTATATTCTGGATGAAGCCTGGTGTACCCGTACGCAATATTTGCCTGAGGACAAGAAGTTGTTGATTAGTCTGACAAGGTGATAGGGACTTAGGCTCTTAGAAGCTTCTAGAGAAATTACAAAATTTTATAGCCACCTGTTATTTATAATTTGTCAATTACGATTCATGTTTGTTCCACTAATGTTAATGACGCAGCGGCGATACCAAATCAGATACAAGGTTTGATGTTTCAGCTTAATTCTTTTTTTATCAAACGGGTAAGCCAGATGTTTTCAATGGAGTTATTAATATTATAATTATTTTGAAGTATTGGTGCGAGGACATTATAGACAATTTCTAAGAATAAGACAACTCGATCAATGAAAATAGAATAATAGAATTATCAAATGTTAAATTACGTAAAAGATATAAAGATGCTGAGAGGCATGGTCACCTTAACCGATCTAAAGACGTGTTTTGAAAACTACAAATGCCGCCAAGAAAATCTAAAACAAGAAATCAGTGTCGTGTTTTGAAGATGATGAAGGTATCTTGATAGATTCAAGTAAATTCTTGATTCTTGATCTAGAAGGTATTGATTCTTCAAAATCCAAAATAGAAATTATTAAAAAAGTAATGAAAGCTATACAATTACTACTTAATTACTATCCTGCTATTAACTACAACGTAATGGCACAGTTATTCAAAACTACAGCCCAACGAATATAACTGACAATGGAAGATAATAAAATTTAAGTTTCTTCAGTAAGACAAGGCAAAGGTTTTCAAAAAATCAAATTTTATGCTTACGATGTCTAAACATCTAAAGCCAAAGGGAAGGCTGCAGTAGCTGATTGCTTTAATATGGCTTACAAGTTTGTTATCTGGACCCTTTAAAAAGTAGAAAAAAGAAGAAAAGTAGAGGCCCTTAAGAAAACTGAAGGCTGTCAACAGTATATATCACATAGAGAGATAATAACAGTTTTGAGATGAGATGTGAGGTAGAACGGAAGAGTCGAGTCAGTAGGTAACAGTTTCCCATGATACTTTAAAAAGCCAACACTTTAAAAACATGGCCTGGAGATTACGATCTTCCAGAAAGCGGAGTTGATAAGAGAGAAAGAAATCTTGATAAGGCTCCATTTAAATGTCGCGATTCTTAGTAGAAATAATGTTAAATTTATGCAAAATAAAAAATGAGACTTAAATTCTTATTATACCTTTTCGACTATTTTTTTTGTACGTAAACATTAGATCAGAACTGTAATTTCCGTAAGTTGAGTTAGGGTCTTTCTCAGTCTCTATGGTTATTATTTCTTCAACTTTCTATTTGTTGTTAACTGTTACTTGAGAAGACAAATAAAATATTAACTTTTTAAATAAATAAAAATTTTAAATCTAGAATTGATTTCTTTTTTAGATTAAAATGAGTTGGCAAAATTATTAAAAATTAAATTTTTTAGCCATTTCAGGCCATTTATTAGAGATCGCAATCTTCCCCCATTATAATGTGATATTTTTAAAGCAATTCTTAAATAAACTCAATTTTATGAGTAAACCACCCATCATAAAATCCCCTATCAAATCTTTTATAAACCGCGAACAATTTTTGACATGTTGTGAGGGTGCACACCCCTAAGTTTTGAGTATAAAATTCGCATCGAAAATATGAAGGACATGAATAAAAAATGCCGGAGGAAACAAGACGTTTATTTTGATTACCCCGT
>VTPC01091165.1:49980-80946 GCA_011009095.1 Ignelater luminosus
AAATTTCGAGAGGACCGAACCACCAGATTTTCACTGATTCTTTATGACACTGAAGCTTTCATCCATTGTTTATTTCTTTTCCATATATATACTCAGTTTAAATCTTTTTGCATAAAGTTAATCTAGATTGAGCTGAATGGAACTAACTATACGGAAAGCCAGCATAATTCGCTCAAGTGATCCCTGCATGCTGTTTTTAACTAGACAAAATGTAAAAGTGACATCGTCTGCTGAGTATATAACAATTTCTTGCATAGAGTGTTTTTGATAATTTCTAAATTTGCTTTTTAAGAACAAGTTAATTCAAAGGGTTTTAGCGTAGTCTGTTGGAGTGGACCTTTGTCTGCTAATCTCTCCACATGTAACTAAGCAGATTGGCCTACAAACACAGTCAAGACGATGTTTTGAATTAACCTGTACGAGTCTACATTAACCGTTCGTCTTCTGAATGAAATATTCTGAAATAAAAATTTCTAATAATTTCTCCAGAGAAAATTACTGAAAGATATTAACCATAATTTGAAGTTAAAACTTCAAAAATTAAAGGAAACAACGAACTTAATACACATCAGAAATACTGCTACGTTCCAAACTGATTTTACATTGACATGAGATGTGACCTACAGAATTTTTTTTTATTTTTAATTTTTGAAAATGATTTGTTTTACTTCGTTGATATCAAAAAAGAAATTACTCTGAATATTGCTAAGCGTTTCAAATTACACATTTAATGTATGGTACGATTTATTGAAACATCCTGTATAGAAATAAAAATAAATGTAATTTTCCAAATTTCATCAAACTTTACAAACCACCTAAAAGCGTCTACAACAAAATAATGTTTATGTTAGTAACTAAACCTAAATCTTATTATAATCTGTTTCTAATTCAAATACGCAAGTTAGAAGGAAATCTTTATGGAAGTAGAAAAAAGAAACGAAAAATGAAAAATAAGCAGAAAAAACTGATAAACAACAATTCATTTCAATTTTTTCCAAGGATGATGTTTACTAAACACCAGGGGGCAAATGTCGCATATGGAACGCAGTTTTGACCACGCAAAAATACATATATCAAAGTTCCTATCTACTTGCGTTCTTCATTCCTATTTCCGGTTCTATATTATGTTCGATACAATATTTTAAATTGTTGGGGCTTCATGGACGAAACTGTATTTTATCTCGAAACGCTTTATAAATATGAAATATTGTTTGATTTTTTGAAGTAATGTTATTTATGGCCGAAGGGGATGAACCTTTACCGATTCCAAAAAGATCTTTATTCTTCTCTCTGTTCCGATTCCAAAAGAATTTCCTATTAATGTGATAAATTTTAAAATCCTTTCAAGAATTTTATGAAAATCTGTTGCTTCAATTATGTAAATAAAAAATGATTTCATGGAAATTTATGAGGCTGAAATAAGATAATTCGAAACTCCTCCGGGCGACACTATAATAAGCCAAAGAATTTTCGTATTATTTATTCAAATATGTATGTAGAAGTAAAATTGCAAGTCAGATGATATTTTGCACACGGAAACGTCGACTTATGTAGAAAGAGTAGTAGCTGGTGGTCCAGACGGGGGGTGAATCTCTCAATATCGATCAGACAGCAGCCCAATCAAACCCTGTGCGTGACAACTCTCACTTGTGCACCCCCAACACACTTACGCACCCTTAAATCCGACATGCAAATAGCTATTGTATCCGTCTGATCGCTAATGATGGACGTTTCGTCTGTAAGAGGGGAGCCTTAAGGTTTTCATATTGGCCCCGCTAGTTTTTGCTTTTTGTTTACAGTTAGCTTTAAACTGTTATGTAAATCTGTTGCCATATAAAATTTATTAAATTGATTTCGAATGATATATAGTGGATTGATTGACTGTAATTTATCATATTAAAATTCTTATCCTAAATTAATAGAGTTGTCTATTTAGATAAAATACGAATCATAATTCAATGCCTCCAGCATGTAACTTTCAATAAATCCAATTTATTTTATTGCTGTTTAATCTCTAATCGATTTTAGTAATTTACAATTTATATAACTTCGTTATAATTGCTAAATGATACATGAGCTGAGGAAGTTTCCCTCTTGAATTCTGAAAAATTAAAGTTAAAAAGCATCCGATATGATTTGGACACTTTTTGACTGCATTATTAGATGATTTATGATACAAAATGCAGTTTTTATTCAGAAATGCTTGGTTACTCGGTACTTTAGCATAGTGTATCAGTCAGGACTTGACAGGAAAGCTTATAAATCATCATTTGATCCGTGTCAGGACTCGTCAGGATCCTAAGATCATTTATCCCATTTTTTTCATGCGCTAAGCGCGATGTTTAGCTGAAAAGATTGCCTCGGAAAATTTTTTTCTTATAATTCCGGGAGATATACCTCCTCTTTTTATCAATATTGAAAGAGTTATAATAAACTCTTTTCGTATCTTTTATTAGAATAAAATAAATCTAGTTTGAAGTTATCGGGACAATTTCTTTTTATTTATTTTGGTATCGCGTTTGTAGTATTTAAAATGTCAGCAATTTTGAAGTTAAATCGCAGAGTTTTATATCTGGAAATTGAAATCTTTCTATGGACGTCCAGTTAAACTGCAGGGTATAGGGACATTTCAAGTAAGCGGACCTGCCGTTGGCAACAATGGGATGTAATTGGTTCCAACTTTGACCTCACTTCACCTATAATGATGTTACATGACCTTTGAATTTTTCCCTTTTACTATTTTTACTTTTCTTGTTCATTTCCTTTTCCGTTCAAAATATATTCCTTTGATTTTTTTGTCCTTGTGATCCCTTTTTTCTCAAGAAGTTTCCTCCATTTTGTAAGTTATATAAGGAAACAGCCTCTTGCGTTTTATCTAATTTACAATTTAAAACGAGGGTGAAACACGCGCTATGGGATTGGTGGAGAAGTTTAAAGCACGCGACTCTAAAAAGGGCTGCGCGAGGGTTGACTCGCGTGCGCGTACATATGCAGATAGACTTTACATACCTAGTTTACATAAATATACCTTGCTACCCCATTGGCTACCGATTTACATAAGGGGTTGGTTTACTGAAATGATTTTTTAAAAAATTGCTTTTAGCTTAGGGAAAAATTTATTACTTAAACAAAAAGACTTTTCGTTATGTTAATGAAATGATTCCGTTATTAGCTAAAGTAAAATGTCAATATTCCGAAGTGAAGCTTTTTCTAATGTAAAACCAGAGGGGAAGGATATTTGGCTAACCTACACACTTAACAAAATGAAAACTTCCGCTACTTTCTTATCACTTTGTTAGGAAGCATTTTTATTTAGATACGGTTTCTATTAGGTATACAATTGGACAACAGACACTCGAGATTTACAAAAACTGCTTTATTGTAATTAGAGGTACACATCTAGAAGAGATGGAAAAGTTTAAAGTAATTTGAAAAAAGAGATACAGAGAGAAAAAATTGCAAACGTTTTTTATTTAGAAAACAAGAGAAAAAGTAGAATTCCCAAGATTTATGATATTTAGATTCAAATGACTTGTTACTGTTTGTATCTAGCAATGCAATTGACAAATTCCAATTAGTGTTCTTTTAAATTTCGCTTTTCCTGTTCTACTCCTTACGTTCTTTTAACCAAGCTGTGCGTGAATGCCGTGTTTATTTCCCTTACCAAACAACCCTCAATGACAGTATCTGCTTTGGTCGTATCTTTCCAGAAATTCTACTGTTTGTAATTTGGAATTTCAAAGTGCATTTTTTTGCTCATGGCTTTGGCACCTGTAATAAAAATAACAAAAAAGGCTAAAAACCCCAAACAATTGTCTTTATTATAGGAACTGTTGTGGTGCCGCACCTATAATGGCTGTAGTAAAAATCTTGGTGTCAAAACACTTGACTCAAGATGTTACAGAGACACAGTAAGTAGTAGTAGTACAAGTCTGGACTTTTAACAGTTTTGGGGTCGTTTCAAAATATTTCATTGTATTATTTATACGTGACAATGCGTTTTCGTTACGTGGATGACCAAAGGAATCACATCTATTGATATAATCTTACTGCACCATCATCGTAGAATTTGCGACGCTATGAGTGTCAAAAGTAAAACTTCCAGTTTTAAACCTACAAAAAAGCCACGCCAAAATCACTCTCTTAGGTGTTTCTTATCAGGAATTCTTTTATCGTTTGTATCAAAAGTTATCTGCTTCTGCAAATGCAACTATTAGTCTAGGGCTCTAGGAAATTTAAATTTAGTTATTTTGCATTTTTACTCAATTCACCAACGTTGGAAAGCCAGAAAAAATTATAAGAAAATCACTCACAAACAAAATCACATAATCATTCAATTTTGGTACAAAAATGGTAGAAAATTCTTTCAAACCTCAAAATATCAGAATTATACAAGTATTCGTGGTATTATTATTATTATCTCTAATTGTACCAAACCCAGACTGAGAACTAACTAAATTTGCTGATTTGGTCGGCAGAAATCTTAAAACTGACTTTTTACCCAGAGTCCCGAAATTTTCAAACTAGGCACTATGTAGATTAAAGAGAGTCTTTAAAAGTATAGATTGATAGCCTTACATAAGAGCAAAGTAACGTTTCAAGACTTTTCCTTCCATAATGCTAAAAAGCAATAAGTCACAAGGCTTACCAACGTGAATATCAATGCGTCGCATTGCATTGCAGATAAAACTTATTTACAAGACTGAAAGAGAAATGATAATATTTTTCGTAATGCTCTAGACTTATATTACCTAGATTTCAAGCAGTGGTGATCCTGCATGGGGACTGGAGAAAGGCAAAAGGTACTGCTTAATTATTGCAACGACGAATACGTCAACTGTTTGATAAAACGATCATGCATACGGACGCATTCTTTTTTGATGGTAGCTAACTCAACTATGACTTGCATTTAGAGAAATCTAAATTCTATGTCTAATTCACAAATCATAAATAGCGTGGAAATGTAATGACGCTGCCTAAATCCACAGCAAAAGCTTTTATGGTTTTGATACTTTTGATAAAACGACAAATCTTGAGTCTTTGCTTAAAAACAAAAGAAGATCACCAGCTTTCGTTTCCATCAATGAATCTAGCTTTAAAAACTAGGACAGTATGGTATCAATCATTTCGCTCTGTCTCTTATGATAACTCAGCTACCCTATGATACATTAAAAACTAGACACGCTATATACTACGCATAGATCAATAAAAAATTGCTGCAAAATGTTTATAATTTTATTTATGAAGAATAATCAATCTAGAAGTCCGTCAGAAGCTGATGACGGTCGTCGGTGATATTTGGACCGATCAATCATCATTATATCATCGTCATAGTAGGTTGTCGGAGGAATCAGCTGGCCTTGATAAAGGAATCTGTTCTGTTCTTTGACTAAGATGAGTTATATTGGTCGTCGGTGGGGAAGACAAGACTTCGATGGTGACAGTGTTGGCGGCACGGTCCCGGATGTCAATTATGAAGTGGTGCGCGACATGTTTTGGTACCCGGTTGTGTTGTCGTCACGTCTGGTACTATTCTGAGAGTAGTAAAGAACGGAAATGTAAAACGGTACTTTTCAGAACCACAACCACCACGACTGCGTGCCGTGGATGGATTTTGAAAAATGTGATGTACTTTGAGCTGGAAGTTGAAATCGGCTGTGGGGTAATGTTGGAGGCCCTGGCGATGGTCTTGTGCTGTTCTGTGGCAGCTATGGCTGATTTCTTACTTCAGGTGGTTTTTCTTCTTCTTCCTTTTGGACTTTGTTTATGTTGGTTGTAGATAATGTCGGTCACTTGACTGCAAGTATTTGTGGTGAGGAACAGGGGAGTTTGTGGGGCATGGTGGTGATGGACTGCGGTAAGTTAAATAAATCGCTCCGAGGATGTTCTCTGACGGAAGAAGATTGATGGGAGACATTTTAATTTGAGTTTCGTGATTGGAAAAAAGAACAGACATTCAGGATTTGTAGGGTGCTTCCTTTATTCTGGTCCACTGCTGACAAACCGGTCTTTTAATGGTTTTAGATGCGCGTGTATAGGTGGAATTCTAGCTAGGTCGCATACTTCCTCCTACAGACGGCCGTCTCTTTTTGTGAAGTGAGCGGTCAGCATATGGCAGTGCGATGGTAAAAACTGAGAATTTCTAGCCAACTATGGGGAGTACAAAGATTTTATATACGTATAGGTGGATGCAGGGATGGCAACCAGTTCAACGTGGACGTGAGAGTGATGCCTAAATAAGTTATGGAGGGGGAATGCCTTAAACGGGAGACCTAAAGACCAATCCTTTTGCTGTTGTAAAGGACGGATGATAAAATCGCATGACTTGCGTTTCTTTAGAGATTACGTTTTATTCTGCATCTTTGAGTCAGACAGTGTAGTTCGCTAGCTAGAACTTCTGACAGACTGAAGGACTAAGTGGAAAGGAGGGAGGGATTCTCGGGGAACGCCGGTTCGGAATGTGTACACTTTGGAGGAAGCCTCACATACGATGTTGGCGTAAGGATAAGATGTTGTTGATTAGTCTGACGAAAGAAATGGAGACTTGCCCGTTCGATATCCAAGAAAACGGCTGCGAAACAACATTTGAAGTTAATGGCGACTGAGACATCACTATTTAAGTAGGTGGTGGTTCTGCCGGGGCAGAAACCGAACTGGTGAGGTGGTAGGATGTTGGCGTCCTCAAGAAACTCTCTGAGTCCACTGATCAAGACGTTTAGGAGGGTGATGGGGCAATAAGAAGAGTGCAGAATCAGCAGAATTATAGTTCTAACCCCAAGATACATTTGTTTCTTCGATATCTCAAAAAAAGTGCACTATGAAACTGATATTTTTGATATGATCTAGGTATGTATTACTTTATAAATTTGAGTGAATAATATACCCATTACAGACGGACACATAGAGTGGGGGGCAACAGCATGTCTATGGAGAAAGTACGTTGCGTCAGTGTAAATCTAAAATAACGTCGTTTTAAGAATCCAAACTTAATCTTACCTTTGCATATTTCCATTTAATAAAACAAAGCCGCATTCATATCTTGGTGACTAAAACAAAAATCTAAGTGGCCCACTATAAGCTCTGAATAAAGAAATAACGTTTTCGGTTATTTTCTGTTTTCTGCAAATTTTTGTTTTCTTCATTAGCAAATCAAATTGTGAGTACTTGATTTCTTTTACTCTGTCTGTACTAATAAGCAAGATAAACAAATTCTACATCCAATCTAAACCATTCTGTACAGTCATATTTCCTTAAAATCCAGACATTTTTGCAGCTACTCTCAAGACTAGCTGGGTGCTAACTAAATCAAATAATTTGTTTCTAGATAACTTTACGTTACAGATTAGTATTAAAATCTGTGATTTTGAGATGGTAATTGTTCAACAGGATTCTGTTTGCAATTAGTTAGGGCACACAGTTAAGTCTTGAATTTACTTTCATATTTTATCTCGTCTACTAATGTAAGTTTCTAATAAACAAGCAAACTACCACACGTATAAAAAATACATTTACATGTTACGATGACTAATATAAATCAAAGTAATGAAAAATTCTAAAAGTTTCTCGCGTTTAGTTAATTGCGCGTGATGTACATGCGAAATAGTTAACTGACTAATAATTAAGTCTCCATTATTCTTCATGAAAATGTAAATTTTCCACATTACAACCACCTGTTCTTCGTGCGTTTTATTACTTCGTGTTGGACTGTAAATGATGCACCGTTTTTCATTATTATTCATAAAGATCAAAATTAATAATAATTAGCAGCGAGGTGTGCATGATAAATATAATATTATATGATTACGATCATCATAATTTAGAAATTTACTGTGAATTTGAAAAAAAAAAAGAAGAAAGTAATAATTTATTAAGCCGGTTTTTCATCATTTCTTTACGGTCTTTTCTTTGTGGCGCCCAGGGTGTCCGTGAACAGAATATCAAACAATCGAAATAGGACACATGTGTATGGATGTGTCCGTGCATTTTCAGTTTCAAAAGGAATGTTTCTACCCCTACTTGCTTGTATATTCACAAGGGAGAAATTTTCTTAGCACTTTAGTTTTGACCACCATACAAACGAAGCAGTCAACATAAGTTTTCCTCCACGTGTTAAAGACTAATTATAATAAATTTTGTTACTAAGAATTTATACTGAAATATGTGTCTGAAACTAATTTAATTTTTTTTAATATATTAAGGATATTTGAGGTGGAAATCAGAGAAAGCTATGCTGATCGTTCAACGCTCTAGAGTAAGAGTGGTACAAATGCATTTACGATTTCCCCATCCCCGTGGACACGCGAATACATTCAAATCCTGTCAAAGCCCTGACATCACCCACCAAAGTAAGCTACCACCCCGTAAAATCCCAAAGGTTCGATTTCATGGCATTCGAAGCACTTCAGTTATAAGTTGTTATAATTTTTTGTTTTGTGGATGTTTTCGTTATTAAAAAAGAAAGTTAATGATAATTTACGCAAATTTCTCTAAATTCGCGTTCTGATCCTTAAGTACAAAAATAAATATTCAAATTCATAATAAAAAAACTAATTTATGCAGCGCGCCAATTAATTACAGAATTATCCAATTTGTTTAATATTTATAAGTTACACAGTTACGAAATATAAATTTTTAATTGCACCGAAGTTACATATTTTTAAATTGTTAAATTGTAAATGTTACAATATGGTGATAAAGTTGTTATATTTATAATATACATTTTATAAACAGAAGTATATGAAGACCAGGCTTGCAAAATACAATTATTCACGATTTTCATAAATTATGTAAATTATAGTCCTCACAAAACTTGAGAATTTATTCGCATAAGTTATACTAACAACGTATACAGGATTCAGTACCCCGTGTTACCCGGATGGGTGATGAAGCTTGTCGTCGTCTCTTCTCATCTTCTGAACTTGGATCTACCCGCTACCATTCCAAATTTGAATCGCAGGTTACCCACCACTTCAGGCAGGTTGTTAAACATCCATACAAGGTATAAGGTTGCTCAGTTGGTACAATGCCTGCCACTCCACATTCAGTAGGTCTTTTGCGTTCTGGAGACAGGCCTGACTGTATCTCCATTCTTTACCATACATATTTCGACCAGTTTTTCTGTGTTTGGCGAGATGCACAGGCCCAGCTAGCTTCCTTGCTGTGACGACCGGAGGAATCGACCAGCTGGACGAGACCACACTCAATTCCGTAGCGCGAATTGCAAAAGAAAACAATATCAACATCAATATTCTATTTTATTCCTTTTGACAAAACTTCCATCAATAATAAAGTAAACAATCTCAGAAGTTCTGGCAGAGTGTTTGATTGTTCAGTAGATCAGACAGGTACAAACGAATACTGCTTAGTTGAATGTACGGTCCAGGTAACTCATGGCTTAGTATTTATGGAGATCAGTTCTCTGATGATACAAGACCACACGATTGTTTTAGCTAACAAAAAATTGGATTACTGTAAAATAGTTAACTCTGGCTGTGCATGTCGCTTGTACTTCTAACAACACTAATAAAAATCAACATAACCAAAGAAAAACTCCATTATTTGTGACATAATGACTGCTGGTTAAAAACAATTGTTACAGTGGTCACGTAAAACGTTGATTCTACCGTTTTTCAAATCGTAGAATTAGAGTCGAAAATTTATCAAGAGTGAGGATATTGTTTCATATCGTATCATACATTAACCATGAGCGCTAGTTCAGCCATATCTCATATCTGACTTAACCAGAATTACCTTTCGGATTTGGGAGTTTTAGTTCACCTCTCTGAAAGCATTGAAAGTAATCATCTAAATTGGTATAGTATTCCTAATCGTTCTCAAGAATAATAGAAACTTTCGTTTTAATCAAATTTCCCCAAAGCAATGAGAAAAAGATATTTTTTTTCAGTTTGATTGAAATGACTAATGGTATCTAATTTTCGTAGCTTGTTATTACAGATAATTCACCGCCAGTTATTAGTAGCGAGAATATTCTGGCGTCTGAGATTAGGCCAAAGCCATCCAAGGTTTGATAAACAGATTTACGCATCACTCTTTTGAGTCTTTTGCTAGAGTGACATATTTTGAATTCAAGAAACTACTGAGAGTATACAGCTGAACGGTTCTTGTGAACAGAGGCGTAGCACCAAATGAGCTAATAAATTAAATTTTATTTTGATTCTTATAATTAATTTTCCATACATTTTAAAATCAATATAAAGAAGAACAATAATTTGGGCGTTATTATTTACGAGAATCCAAATTATCACTGTACTACTTTCATTAGTTGATGAACTTGATGGTAAAAAATCATTATCTCTGTTCTCAGGCTCAAAAATTGCCTCCACATCAGATTGTCTTTTTGGGTTTACACCCGATTACAACTTCAAAACCTGTCGAACTTGCTTGTGAAATAGACTAGAACAGGGACGTATTTAGCCGAATTGACTGATGTAACAGCAAGGCACGTTTGCAATGCTTTCAGTTCTAACATCAAAGCTAAGTTGATTAAGTTTTTGCTTTAAAGTTAACTTTTGGTGTAAACTTTCCTTTTACATAAGTCATTTCGGTTCCGAAGGCCATGCACATATACTGAAAAATCAAGATCTCTGGTCGAAGACCGGTGGACGTTGTTTGTCACTTTAGCCCAGCAGAAAATTGAAAAGTTCTTGGATTAATCGATTGATGCACTCTTTCGCATTAAAGTAGTGGTCTTCGTATGGTTCAACATCGTAATTGGAGATGACAGTAGCAGTAGGTGAGCTGTGATGTTTGTATCATGTAGACATAGTTTGGAGCTATGACGAGAGGTGGTGGCGTCTTGAATTGGTTGGTTCTGTGGTCTGCGATAGAAACAAACAAACTAAATAGTAACGGCCAGGAGCACTACAGGACGGTTATGGCGGAGAAAGACTTCTGGGACCTAGGTGTTTGGTAAGCAGAGTTCCAAAAGAGCAGCAAAGGAAAGCATATAGCCGACGCCAATAGTTTCCTCTTTCTCCGTTGGGCTAAGCTGTGTCGGCAGGGGTGAAGGCTGGCAGTCGGCGACTTTCATAACCCACATAATGGCAAAAAAGTATAGGATGTTCATTTTCATTTTTTTTGACAAACTTTTAGATGTTTATACCTACCTTGGCGAAAAAATAAATTAAATTTGAGAACTTACTCTAATTATACAGAAAGAAACAAAAGTTGTAGCAGCTTCATATAAAATAAGTGCTCACTTAGTTCACCCAAAAGAGTCTGATAGCATAAAGAAAAAAAGATTTATTTATATAAATAAAATTGACTAAAATCTAAATTACAATACAATAGAACAGTTTTTTATGAACAGATAATTTTATTAGTGTTATATATATATAGTATGTTGAGGATATTTTGTTGAAGTGATCATAATTGTAACTTTGTTTAAGTGTCCGGCTTAGAGAGGCTTAACTGTATTAAGTAGAAACCGCAAAAGAGTTTATTATTGTGCCTTAAGTGACGAATGACAATTTCATTATTGAATAAGAACGGTGTCAGAATTGAGTTTGAATCTAACACAATTCAACCCCGGAAGTTGTTATTCAGTTACGAACTTCGATTGTATAAGCCTCTGTCTTCGTTTAAATATTTCACTGTAGAAAAGCAAAGTGTGATCGATAGCGCTATTAGTGTAAAAGAAATATATATTTAATTCATAATACCTTAACTCATTACATTTTATAAGAAAAGCTATGTGAAAAATGCCACAGAACAAGAAAATGAAGATATTTGACCTTATTAGTACTATAGTTTATTAAAATCTAATAAAAAGTATCTCGGATTTTTTGACCTTTGTTTACTAGCTCTGCGATTACGCAACTTTGCCCAATTCCGAGTTGTGTGTTTTTCACGTGTTATGTAATCTTCATAAAATTTGCCATATTAAGTCTACAGAAATTTCTTAATTACTTGTATATTACTAAATTATTAAATAAATTGACGTTTGGTAAAACAGTATAATACTGATGGATTTTGGATGACATCTTAAAGTGAATTTTCCTACTTTTATAGGCTTTATCACTGTCTGTATTCCAGAAAGTTCTGTACATTGGTCTCACGTGACCAATGCTTATTTTCCATACTATAGCCGAACTTTGATAACTCAAACTCGAAGGGAAAGAGAAAACACTATAGACAATCAAAACTTTAATTAATCAAGGTATTTTTTTATTAACGTATTTAGCGTTATCAAGGTTCGAGTTATCGAAGTTCGACTGTATTTAGACTTTGAGTTTCCTGTTGATACTGTCTGTAATTGCTATAATCATAATAAGGAACATATTATTTCGTATTCTGAAAAATTCCTTTATTATTGCTAACAAATCTTGCTGCTTGGCGAATTTATCAGAACGAAATTAAATATATAGTTAACTCTTTATAATTTCTCTAATTGCAGTGGTAAATAAACGCGGAAAAATATGGGAACCTAATATTAATGACTCGCGCCAGTTACGCTTCGTAAGTCTTGTACTTTTATAATTCCGTAATTTATTTTACATGTCGTGTTTAGATGAAGATAGAATTAGCGCAAGTTTATGACGATATAACTAGGGTTTTATTGCGTTACTTTCTGTAGGTAATTTTCATGTTTATTAATTAAGAATGTAAATGTATTCATAATTTCACAAAATTATGCATTCTTCTTGACTCTTTTAATTTGAATGATTAAATGCGAACACTTAATCTCGGCGTACTTAACGATTTAAGAAAACTAACATAAAAACAGCCATGAAAGATATACATAATGTAATTTTAACGTACTAGAAATTGACTTACAAACCACATAATATCTTTTACATCATTAGCATTTATTTATTAATAATAGTTTTATAAAGTTTAACGAGTTGAATAAAAAGCAGTAGCATAAATCGTATTGGAGTTAATGCGGTGTAATTTGTAATGGTAATAATGTTTATGGGAACACACATATATCATCTGTAAAACATGGGGCAACCCTGATCTGCAGCTAATTATTAACTCCATATTGCATTCGAAATGTATCAATAACAAGCTGTATTATCATTGCATTGCATATCAGTATCGACGGGGCTTTTTTAAGATTTGATCACGTCCTTAAATCAACCCGCAAATAAATATTTCCTCATTATTTAATGTTTTCATTGTTTTTCAGATGCGAATCATACCGAACCGAAAAGGGGGCGCTCACATAAAAACTTATAAAAAAAGAAAGATGGAAGATAAGCAGGAGGAATATGTACGGAGAAATAGCGTCTTACATTATTCAGTTTTATTCTGGAATTCATGGTCGAGTAAATCCGGGCGAGATGGCGGGCTTTCCTGGAGCGGCCCCAGAATATTAGAAACAAGCCAAGCGCTATCTTCCCGGATCCGCCTTTACCAAGTCAATAGGGTCTTTTACAATCGCACGTAACTCAGGTATGCTATTATAGATTTTCTAATAATTTTTTCTTTCTTTACTGGATAAACCAGATACTACGTAGTACTTGGAATCTTTCCAACATATAAATACATGATAAAACACTTACTGAAAAGAAATAAAAATTTGTTGCAAACAGTACAAAAATTAGAATCGTACTCATACTGGAAGTTCCTGAAAAATGGCTTGAGATTCAAACTGATTGTTAAAAGTTAAAAGCGCGCAGCTATGAACTTTAACATAAATAAATAACTGCAGTTTTTTTGAGTTCTCTATTTTGTTTACTTCCGAGTGAGTAAACCCCTTATGATAGCGGACGAAACATTTAGTTTCAGTTCAATCTGGACAAGGTTCAATGATGGTCATCTATTTGTAGTTAGTGTTGAAAAAGTGTCGTCTAACATTAGTACCACAGCATTGTATCTCAGCATGAAGAATAAGAATTGTTAAAACACGAACTTGATACAGCTATTTTTGTTAATATAAATATGAGAACACTGAACACATTATTTTAAAACTATTAATAGTGTCATCTCCTGCAACCCTATATCGGACTGAGTTTTTTAACAGTTCTTTTCAGCAGGCCACCTTCGATAGTGCAAAATGGAGCTGCAGTCTCCAAAAGGTCACCTGAGGTGCCTGAGAACGGGCTACGCCTTCCACCACCCTTCTTAAGAAAGCCAGTTTTGTTAGTTTCTGAACACACAGCATTTGTATACCGACCTTTAATGCAGGGTCGCCAGGACACCACTAGAGATGAAACTGTTAATTATCTTCTAAAGCAACGATACGAATTGGATTGTAATTTGGACAAGGCTTGACTCAAGCAGCTTTTTGAGTTTGGACTCAAGCTTGACTGAGACCCGACCATAATAGAACTTAATGTCAAAGAAAATTCTGCTAGTGCCAAGCTTTGCTTTTTTTATTTTTCATTTTTTGCTGGTCATCTGTCTCAACTCCTTATTAAACCAAGGTCACCAATTGGCAAAATCGGAAAAATTTTGTTTAATTACAAACATTCTTTATAATTGTTCTTTCTTTACATAAATACATAATTATGTTCCAAAGTTTGGCGAGACAAATCATTAAGAGTGATAGTTCTCAAGAAATTTTTAATTCTAGAGGAGCATAAGCGGAGTTAAGCTTAATCTAGAAACTCTTATTTCAGTTGTCTGGAGTTTCCATAGTCGTTTCCGTTGGCATATGATCTGTGGGTGTAGTCAATAAGTACGAGATTTCAGATGAAAGATTCTAGTTCTTTTATGATTTCCAAAGGTCGCGTCGGGAATATGACAACAAAACAAATAACAATTAGGTAAATATTATAACCAGTTTTCCCAACCACTGTGCGACGTTATACTCTCGTACCATCAGATAAACCTAAAGATCCAACCAAGTAAAAACCAATACTTAGAAAAAAGTTGCAACTGTAATTTAGTAAGCAAAAAGGCTTCTTCAGATATCACTTGTGACAAATAACAAAAAGACTAAAACACAAACATGCCTCGTTAGTCTGTTCAAGATAGAAACTTAAAAACAAATATATAAAATGTTCAAAACAGGTCAAAGTCTAAGGTTAACAATCACTACCAAACAAAGATCGAATCTACATTAAAACCACAGATATTTAATGAAGCCAACAAACAAGGTTAAAATTCACCGCTTATCAAACGCCACAAACTTCTGCATCAACCTAACATTTGGTCATCAGTTCTCAAACAAACAGTTTTTGGATGATTTTAAATATGAACTGTGCTTTCTTTGGGCAAAGCTAAAATCTTTTTTTCACATTATTTTACTAGCTATCCCAAAAAGAAAAAACTGCCAGGGGCAAGAAGATTTGGATAGTCCCAAGGATGAGAGAGCTAGAGGAGATGAAAGGAAATTGTTATAAGGCTTATAAAATCTCAAGCGTTTTTATAAAATTCTCTGTTTTTTTCTAATACGTATATTCAGGCTAACCACTTTGAGCAATCTTTTTCTTTAAGATCTGTTGTCTTTTCTCCTATGACAATTTCTTGTGATAGAAACTATCATCTGCCCTTCTATCCTTTTAGTGGTAGTCCAGGTGGTCTAATTTCCATCAGTGTGTCTTTCATTGAGATTTCTGACATGTTTTAATTTTTTACTCTCGTCTTCTGGTTTACAGGGCGTAGAAAATAATTTTCGTCAAACTCCTTCAGCTTCAGATGCTTTAGCTGCCTTTCTGTCGTTGCTATCCAATTATCGGTAAATCGGTATAAACTTCTTGCTTTAAATGCTCTCAGAATCTCTCAATCGGACGTAGTTGCGGTACACTTGGCGGATTTTCATCTTTTCAGATATATTTTATATCCAACTCTTCAAGTTTCGTTACTGTTGTTTTGGCGTAATGGGAACTCGCTCCCTCAGGCCAAAATATGTATCTAGCAGATGCGTAATTTTCTTTTAAAAATGGTTTCAGTCGACGTTCTATACATTCACGTGAATATACTTCAGTATTTAAAGCACAATTTGCTTTAATAGAATGAGGCTTTTAATTGTCCCTACACACACACAACTTCTTCTCAAATTTTTTCCTTAACTTAAACTTTACTGCAGGTGGTGGGCTATCTTTTGTTTCAAAAAAATAATACTTATTCTATGTCGATCTACCATTTTCAAAAGGAAAATAAGGCTCGTCATCTAGCACGATGTCTTGCTTTGCACCAGATTTAAAATGACTGAAAGTTAAGGTTTTCAAGCGGTTCATTTGACTATCTTGGTGCGTCAAGTTTTATACCATTCTTTTAAGACTTTGGAAATTGTTTTTTCAGACACGTTCATTGTTTTGGCAATTTTAATCATAGTAGCATTATTCAAAATTTTATTGATTTTTCGGTTGTTTAACTTCTTTGTTTTCCACTGCCTGGTTTTCTCTTTATGATAAATGTTCCATTTCTCATATTGTTCCATAGTCTATAAATTGTTCTTTTACCGATTCCGCAAAATTTCAAACATTCTGCAGCTCTATAGGCAGTTATCTCAGGTTCCTTTGACTGCAGGCAAATTAATTTGCATCTTAACAGATATCTAACTACATATAGCCATATAGTTGGTTTTTCTATTAATATCTTCAAGTGGTAGAGACTCAGCGTTGGTCTCTTGTTTATAAGAAAAAGGCATGAAGTACTATGTTAAGAAGTTTTTTAACTGTGATGTTTTTTATTTTTTTTGCATGGTTTATTTTGTTAATCAATATCGTCTTGGTTAAGCTTAAACCATCAATCATATATTTTTAGACATGCTCAGAAAGACAACTGTTCTTTGTGATAAGGCTCAATTTAATTTGCATTTTTTCTATTGTATTAATAAACATTGAGAATCTGGAATTTCCAGAATGAAGGCATTTCTTATGTCGTCATTTCTGTACCTGTCCAAGAGAGTTTTGCCTACTACGTATGTTTCTTAGCGTGGTTTTTTGGTTTTTGCTTTCTGGATGTTTCTTGGCGTGAGTCAAGATTGGCCTGATATGTTCAAGGTTTACCCTTAATAGTCATAATATATATTTGTCTCACCGGACTACGGCGCAAAGATAATCCGGTATTGCAGTAACTTTGATAATTTGGTGAAGCATTTCACAGTGTAGATTTGGAAAACTTAATATATCGATGCCCAAACATTTAAACTGCATAAATTTTTCAATTACCTTGTTATCTACAATTACTATTTAGCTATAATCATACACTTGGCATTTTTATTGATATCTTGCTAGGCTATTGGAGAGACGTCAGTAGACATCCGAATAAAAGAGGAACGTCATAAACAACTTTAGCTTCCTGTCTTTGATATAAAGAGAAACTACCCACGCAGCTATAACTAGAGACTAGGATTTTTGATTCACCGTGTAATATTCGTGGCTGTTGTAGAAGTCGCAAAATAACATTTTCTGATATATTCAGTAAGACAATGGTTCTTTGTGATAAGGCTCAATTTAATCTGTAATTTACTACTGCGTTAATGGAAATTGCGGTCCTAGAACTTCTACAATACGTTTTTGTTTTTATTTGAGAAGGGTACGGTCTTTTGCTTCATGGCAATAGAAATTACATTTATATACAAAAAATGTCTTGGTCAGTGTTCTTTTTTTGATAGGGTTATGGCTTTAACACGTTTTTAGTCCTTCTGAAGTGAACATTATAACCACTTACTCCCTAATTGCAACGTTTTTTTTTGTTTAATTTTAGTAAAGACAATCTGAAGACTATACAAAACAATAAAACTCAGTTTAAACGTTTCTTCTAGTTTTCATAAGTGTGTGATTCAAATTCATGTCCATGCCACCAAAAGCTTTTTGTATGGAATAATTGGTTTGTTTTTATTTTTGGTTTATTTATATCTTAAAAGGACTATGACTATTACTCAAAGGGGATCAATCTACAGTAGTCTATAAGATTTTGGCAATCAAGCAGTCTCTAAAGCACGTAGTAATAAAGCAACATCAGGAAGTGTTAAAACAAGCTGCTCTTTAAATAAGGTAATTTGTGTAACATGACAAAATAAATTAAAATGACAAACTTACAAGAAAATAAGTATCACCAGATCTGCATAAATATCATGGTTTGAAAGTTTCTGTGCTGGAAGTTACTTTCATAATCAATGATATTTATTTTTTGTCTAAATTCATTAAATGTTTAAATGAATTTGGAGATATTAGAAACTTTTCTTCGTGAAAGAAGTGTACGTTCCACCTTCTACGGGACACACGGTATACTATAATTATTAAAAATAGCACCCTATCATTTCAGTTTGTAGATTGTTGGTATATTCTAGAATGTAACGGTCTGCTTCGTTAAATTAAAAAGTTGTGAATGCCATCTTTGCTATTTAATCTTATCTTCTCTCTGAAATCCCTCTCACAGTAAATTCTTTCCAGAGAAAATAAAAACTATTCGAACATTTAACGTTTTCTCCATCCTCTTAGCGTCAAATTTCACCATTTACAGTTACAACTAAGAATCTATTTATTTAAAAGATTTTTGTATGCGCTTTAAAAGGTTTTTCTGAAAAAGAAGTTTACCTAAAACGCATTTGCCGTTGCAGGTTAGGGTGGAATGAAGTGCTATTGCATTATTCAAGTGTCTATCCGAGTCCGAGTGGTGAGTAAACATGAGCACATCAAGAATACTGGAAACACCGGAGTCCTGCAACTCCTGGAGTTGGAAAGTCCGGGTCCGTACGACTTGATTCTACAATCACGGATGTGCTTAAAAGGATTTAAAAATTTAGGATTCTCCAAACTTGGTTTTATATGTATTTTTGTATCAAACTTTTTTTTCTATCTTTACTTTTCAAATTAGAAACATTTTTAGCTTTAACTATCTAATTTATTAGTTGTTAACTTGATTGTCAACTTTTATTTTTGATGTATTTTTTATGAGATATCATAAGATGAATTATCATTATTATTATTATTAATTTTTATGTTTCAGTGCTTCTACGTAAATTGGTAATTGGATCCTTCTACATACATAAACGTCGTACTATTTCCAGGATACGTTGATATGACAAGTTTCCTAATGAATTGAAATTCCGCCAACAATGTCAACATGGGGAAAAGAACACACACAATTTCGTGCCAACGTTGATTGGCCTCCCTGGTCTTGGACTTTCAAACAGAAAACGTCGTTTGCTTTTGAAGTTTGTTTTCAGTCTTGTTTGACAATGGCAAGAATTTACAATTTGGGATGAAACAAATCTACAATTGTCAGTCTAGTTCACGTATTTCAAGAATTAGATTTTAGCTGCAACATTGTTAGTAATTATGGAGCTTTTTTTTCGTTTGATTTTCCTAACATTTTTCTTTGTAACAAAAATAATCTAATACGTTACAGTGTTCATACGCCTAAAGATTGTTGTTCTTTTTTCTAACGGCAAGACAAAATTTAAAAACATTAAACTATTAAATACGTGCTTAAATGTAAATCAAAATGATTTTTAAATGTATCATCAGTATTACACAGCAAATTCATTTAAAGGTTTTTAAAGAAGATCTGTGGTTTTTTAAAATCCGCTTAAACGATCAGTTAATATCAACCGAATCGGAATCATCCAGTGTGTAAAATTCTCTCATAAAATTATACATGCACGTACTTACTTTCCGCAAGCCCTTTTGTTTTTAATTTTTACTCGCCAGTAAAATTAATTCCTATCTGACAAAACTTGAATTAGTTTAGTTGAAACTATTGTTATCAAACCGTACTGATTAAATCTAGGGGGAGGTCTTGAATTAAAGATTAACAGGCAAAGACGCGCATTTATTCACCATGAAAATGTAAAACAGCCTCGTGAGAAAAACTAGAAACGGAAAAAGCGGATACGGCTCATTAAATAATTTAGGTTTAAAAAGTAAGCTTTTTACAGTGAAGGTTCGTTCGATAATCGGTTCAGCTGGATTTCAATTCTTGTCCAAGACTAGTCGTGCATAACAATGATGGGTAGTTTAAATAATTTTTATTCTTTCTTTTTTTCTCGTCTGAACAGTAGGTATTTAAATTTATTTAATCTTAATGCCGCGAAAGTTAAACGCATAGAAGCTTTCATTTTGATTTTCACTTCTACATAGATACCGAATTTCTGTTTTGAGGTTCTCGTTTTGTACCTTAGAAAACTTTCTTACAATTAATTATTGTTATCTCTTAGTATTGTCACTGTTACTTTTCTAATTTATTGTAAACTTCTATATTCGTAGAATTGAGACAGAAAAATCGGTATTTTCCTTTTTGTCTTGAAGATAAACACCTTAACAATTTGTAAAATGGAAAAACGAAACGATTTTGAATTTTAAGTAACTTATTCATGGTAGCATCAATTTCCTTTCTTCTTGTCTTATTTATATTTTTGTAGATAAGTTACTTACCTATTCTAAGGGGTTTAATTCATGAACCGATCAAATATCTGAGATGCAAGCTTCTACTTGAAAGATAAGCCTCTTTTCTCTTCCATATTTCTAGCAGATGAAACTACTTTGTACTCCTATCGTTTAACTCATATTAGATTTATACTTCAACGGCAGCCCCTAGTAGAATGCTCCTTGTCTCTTAGTCAAATCGTATGCGTTTATATTGTAAAAACTTGAAAGTTACTAAGTATTATGATTCATCTGTAGCATGCAGGCAGGAGTTTTCTAAATGAGAACATTAAACAATGCTCTTTTAAATTCAGAAAATTACTTAGCATCTTGACGTCTTGGTAAAATGGTAGAGGAAGTTTATGATTCAAAAATGCAGTTGTCTTACCTTTTCCTATCTCTTTTTCTTGCTATTTTTCAAATGTTTAAACATCCAGATAGTCATTTCTTTAGTATCAACAGAATAGAACCTGTTCAGTCAGGTTATTTAATTTCTCAATAAAACCAACTTGTGCACAGCAAAGTTTGCATTATTATTGTTTAAAATTTGAAAAATGTAAGTCTGGCAAGCCAAAGCATGCTTTTATTCTTAATTAATGTGATTTTTTAAAAAACAGCTGTTTTCACGTGAGCAGATTTATAACCCAGGTATTAATGTCCGTATTTACAGTCAGCGCTTGAATGACTTTATGCATTCTAGAATAAAATAATTACAAATCACATGGGCTTGTTCTAGTACGTGCTCCATACTCAATTTAAATCTCTAGAAACTTCGTTGGCGTAAGTTTCTTAAGAAACAATCGCCCTGGAAAAATTTGCTTTATTTTGGGTTTTTTATTATTGGGGATCAATCTAGTCATGGAGCTTTTTTTCTAAGTAATTCATCGATGTAGCCATTTGTGAAAAGCTTATTTGAGTAGGACAACGTAAGGTGTCTGTATAGAGTTTCAAAAACATCCCATCCCCGTTGGTGATATAGGTCACCCTGTTTTTAATAAAGAAACTTCCATCACTCCTGACACAGAAACAAAATGCGACTTTCCGTTCTCGAGATACAAAAAAAAACAAAAAACGGATCTTTGGATAGCCTTCAGTGTCAGCTACCAAAGTTTCATTTTGATACCATAACCCATCTCTGAGATCCACAAAAAGCTGTCGCCGGAGTGTTTAGAGAAAACTTTTTCCGAAGTGTTAAACTCCCATAAAAGAAGGATCGATGTTGTTTTATTTGTTTAATGCTTCAAAATAAACTTTTATAATAACCAAACTCAACATTTATAATTCTGTGTCGATGCGACCTTCCGTTTCCGAGCTACAAACGAAACCTGGAAAAAAACAAAATATAATCATTGGTACCTAGATCATTAAATAGTGCTTTCTCTACCATTACCACCTACCAAAACCCAATTTCGTACCATTCCTGAGATCCAGAGAAGATCGCTGGAATCTTTGGAGAGAACTATTCCCGATATGTTAAACTTCCGTCAAACAGAAAATAAAAAAGGAACGATGTCACTTACTTAATTTGATATTTCGAGATAAATCAATTTACAGTAATCAAAGTTCGGTCTCGATGTGACCTTCCGCATTCGAGATAAAAACAAAACTCGGAGAAAAACCAAAATGATCGTTCGATAGTCTTAGATTTACCACTACTATCAAAGCCCATATCGATACCATGATCTTTTTCTGAAATCCAGAAGAGATCACCGAGGTCGTTGAAGAGAACTGCCCCCAATATGTTAAACTTGGGCAAAAAAGATAAAAAAAGAGGATCAGTGTCGGTTGCTTAGTTTAATACTCCGAGATAAATAATTTATAATAATCTATATCTCAATATGACTTTCCGTTTTCGAGATACAAACGAAACCCAAGAAAAAAAAATAAAAAAGATCCCCAGTGCTTAAATCGTTCGATAGCTTCAGATGTAAGTACCACAGCTGATGTCAGCCCGGTACCATAACTTATTCCTGCAATCCAAAAAAGTTTGTCGGTATCTTTAGAGAAAATTGTTCTCGAGATGTTAAATTCCAATCAAAAAAAGAAAAAAAGCGGATTGGACCTTCCGTTCTGTAGATACAACCTGGAAAAACCAAAAAGTGATTTTCGGTGGCTGCACCTTTGGACAGCCTTAGATTTACCATTTCATTTCTATACCATCATAAGATCCAGAAGAGCATTGCGGCGATCTTTGAATAGCTTTTAATTTTATCCACTAACAAAGACCAAAGTCGCAAGTCCAAACGATAACCCGTTACTGGGATTTAGAAAGTTCCAGAAAATTGCGAACCATCTTGTGATTTGAAATCAATCTTCCCACCCTATTCATCAATCCAGATTTCATCTATGTAGCGCTTGACTTTTCTGAGATATTCTAAATTCATAATAGTTTTGTAAAATGGCATATACACAGTGTTCAACGTACGCAATTGCATTAATATCAAAAAATGTTACTATCAAGAGTTATATAGAATGATGATCTTTACTCTGCAAAATTACTTTAAACGATACAGAGTGTTCAATAAAACATTGCCGCACATGGTTTAATTTTTTTTAAATAAAACATTCTTTTTATCTTGGTAATTTCTTGTTTTACAGCCATTACTACAGATGGATTATGTGGCTCTAAACTTTCTTCTTGTGAAGCGCTGTCAAACTTGACAACTTCTTTTATTTTTAAAATTTTACAGCACAGCGGTAAATTCTAACCAGTACCATTTTGGCCCATTAAAATTTAAAGGTTAATTACTACTTTTCACGTTCGAGTTTTTGCTGTCATTCAATTAGAGGTTACGTTTAAATTGTAATTTGTTAACTCTGCATTACGCCATTCTAATTAACCATAAAAAGACTAAAAGCTGGATTAAATTACTGATTATGTTACTAATAGGTCAGAGGTTAGGTTACTCCATAAATAACGTTAGGATTTAAACTGAAATTCCAACAATGCCAAAGAACTACAAGATTGTTGGATACCTAGTTTATCTATGGTGTTATTGCTATGAATACAATTGTTGTCTGCCGTTTCAACAATTGTATCCATGGCAATAATTCCCTAGATAAACTTGTGCAACGATTGTGAAAGTGGGTCTAATATTCTAGGAGCTAACTTCAATAGCTCAAAGCAACTTTTAACGTCATGTCAATTCTGTTGTTTGAAAGTATAGGTGAAAAGAAGTTATCTGGCCAGATGCGAGTCTCGGGCAGTTGGCCATTTTGGGACTACAGGCCCACCTTATATTGAATAATTTTAGCAAACGCTAACATCTTAGTTTAAAGTTGATAGTCCATATAGTCGACATGATTTTCCATCAAGTCTCTAGATGGCCGCAAGTGTCATGATACCATGTAAAAATTTAGCATGTGCTAACAGTTTAAAATTTCTCCAATCTTTGCCAAAAATAATAAAAAGTTAGTCGACATGAGACATGATTTTTCTCTCATGTTTTCTATTAACAATCATATTATTAATTACATTAACAATAAATTAAGGTTTAGACTTTTAAAACTGATGCTGAGAGGTTAGGTTGCTTTAAGTTAAAATTATTATGCAGCGTTCACGAAGTTTCTGGGTCGTATATGGCTGTGAAAGAATAACAGTTTGAGTATTGTAAACCGGGCTGTTTATCTATTAAGTCGGCTTGTAAAATCTTATAAACGCTTAATGTGCTTTAAGGTTATGATCTTATGACAGTTTAACCTCATGCTGTTGGTTTTTTTTTGTAACTCTGTAAATATAAGGAAAACTTGATTTCTTTTTAACAAAACAAAACTAATCGTTACTAAACGTTTATGCAAAATTTCTGATCATGCAACAGCCCAGGTACGACAATTTTCAAAACAAAAAATACTAACAAAATGAAAGCATGGCCTGTTACGTCCCAGAAACATTGTGAATGGAATATATTTTGATTCCATTATTTTATTTAGATCCGATTGTTTTGTAAATCGTATTACAAATTATTATTATGTTACTGTACTCCGTTCACGATATTTCTGGGTCGTAACAGGCCATGCTTTCATTTTGTTAGGTTGAAAGTGTTTTCTTTTTTCTTTTTGAAAATTGTCGTACCTGCGGTTGCACATGGCGCTGTTGCTTAATTAAAAATTTTGCATAAACGTTTAGTACCGATTAGTTTTGTTTTGTTAAAAAGAAATCAAGTTTTCCTTATATTTACAGAGTTATAAAAAAAAGACAACAGCAGGAGGTTAAACTGTCATAAAATCATAATCTTAAAGCACATTAAGTGTCAATAAGATTTTACAAACCGAGTTAATAGATAAACAGCCCAGTTTACAATACTCAAACTGTCATTCCTTTTATATATATATACGACCCAGAAACATCGTGAACGCTGTATACATATAGTCAATTGAAACAATTGAAATAATTTTTAACCGACTTTAAAAAAAGGACGTTAGCTGGTATGTTTTCGATTATTTTTAAACTGCTGAACCGATTTCAATGATGCGGTTTTCACTCTTGTACACTTGTAGCAGGGTATCAGACCGAGAAGGTTATATAATAATTTTCATTAAAGCAGTGGCGACTCGTGGTTTTATTTTCTTGGTGGGGATTAAGTCAAGGATAAAGAATATTGTTAAATGCTTTACTTGCATACATGATATAACCCTAGGAAGTTTGGAAGCTGTATGGGCGGTCAGTGACGGTCCGTAACTTTTTCTTGTTAATTGTAAAATTGGTTTAAAAAGTTAATTTTATTTTTTTCATTAAAACGTTTTCGTTGTAAGTGCAAAATAAATTATAATTTCAAACAAATATCTATATTTTGTAGAACTACAACTATAATTGGCAAAATCAAATCTATACGATTGTAAGAAATAAACATTCTTGCCAATATTTTATATCCAATTTTGAAATTTCCAGTAATTATTTCAATTCGACTAATTCATGTAACATTTAGTAAATTATTATTCTTTGTTGTACCTTCGGGAACATGTATAGAATTAAAAAAGTTAATAGTCACACAATGGAATGTTTAATTATATTAGGACTACAATGAAGATTCGATTTTGCTATGTAGTTAAATTCAACTATAAACGTCTTATAGGTATTTAAAATTTACGATGATCTCGATTTACCGGTGAACTAAAAAAGCGCAACCCATCCACACCTAATGATATACGACCCATAATTCACTAAGTGCAAATAAGCTCTAGCACGTAAAAACAATATTGAATACGTAATTGATTGTTATAAAACTAAATTTATGACTTTCGAGCAAATTGAGTCGTCAGTCTTGTCTTGCTTATCTAATAATTTCTCAATTTTCTAAAAAATATGTTCCATATAAATAGAAAATCTAACAAAATTTCTTAGAAAAGCTCTTCGGAAATTTGGCAAAAATGCCCATTGCCAAATATGTCGGAAACTCTAGCTTGATATAGTGTCTTTGTGGATCGGAACTCGAATGTTATATTTCCATGGTCAGTTTCCGCTCATACTGATTTATGAACCGGACTAGGGGGTTATTGTTGTATTTTATTGTTTTATTTTCGTCGTATGTTATGTTTGAAAGTGTATATTATGATTGGACTATAAAATTCATATCGTATAGTGCTTTACATTTTGGTAATGTAAACAAGACAATGTAACTATATTGTAAGAATCCCTTCGAGGTGATTAATTTTATTTTCATTTAAATAAATTTTATTTCTGTCTAGAGATTTTAATTGAGTTCTATCACATTTATTTACCAGAAAAATTAATTTTTTATTTTCAAAATAGAGTTACAAAATAAATTTTCCATAAATTAAAAATAAAGAGAAATTTCTAAAAGTTTCTACATTTTCTCTGTAGTATTTTCTTTTTTCGAAAGATCTTGAACATCGGCACAAAGAGATATATTATTAAAGTTATTCCAACTTGATGCTATTGTGTGCATATAGGACTTAAGGGTTGAGAGACTCCCCGCCTATACTTTGTGTATAAAAGTAGGAAAATATTCGCTGCAAAAAAACACCGTCGGAAAATGACAAATGGCGGAACTGAATTCGTTGCTAGGCTACCAGGAGCTCGAAATATGGCTGCATATAAATAAAAGAATATAGGACGCTTTCTGCATAGTTCAATTCACTGTCTCCGAAAGACTGCCAACTGAAAAACTTTAAATAATTTAAAACGGACGAGAAATTCTCGCAAAGTCGTCCTATCAGATTATTTTAGTGGATTGACTTATAATAGATGAAATTTTTAGATTACATTTCTAGAATCTTTTACTTACATTAGTATAATTTTGAAGTTGATATCATTTGTGTATTCATATGCAGCATTTCATTTAAAACTTCATGTGATATTTTTATTTCTGCAACTAAAAAGGATTATCAACTTTTTCACGAAAGCACATTCGATATTCCATAAGAAGTTTGTTTGGTCGTAAACCTTATAACAGACAAATGAATGGGTGGAATGAATGAAAGTGGGCGCGTAAAACAAAGTTTTTAGATAGGTACCTACGGTAAAAGGTTATTAAGCCTAATTGGGAGGATGAAATTATTATTACAGTTGTTATTCATCTAAACATAATAAAACAGTCTGAAAATCACAAAGAAAATTAAACAATGATCTTTTAAAACAACATAAAACCCTAAAAGACAGAAGTGGTTTTAGAGTTAAATCAACTATAGAACAGTTTTTTTAGTACCTAGATATAAGGATGTTTTGAAAAACAAAATGCAAATACTTGGCAGGTAAATTCTCCGACAAAAATTACTTTGTTTTCCGAGATACAAAGTGTCAAAGTTTTCTCTTAAAATAAAAACGTAAGATACGATATTGGAATGAAAGTTTCCACATCTTTGGTATCTGTGTCAGGGACGAAGAGTTGGGAGGGAGGGGGGGAATAACAAATCGTTAAGATACTGAAAAATTAAAAAATTATCCTATTCTCGAAATCAACTATTGATTTGACAAAAGAAGTTGCTCTTGCACTTTTCTCGTTAGATGTATCGTTTTCTAGCAACATTAATTTTTCAAATCCTCTTAACTTCAACGGTGTATGTATTTTGCATTTCTTAGAACTCTTAAAATAGAAATAATCTGTTCGAATAACTTAAACTTACTCATTAATAAAACAAATTTTATGCTTTGGTCTTATCAAAGTTCTGTAGCAAACCCTCATTTGTATTTAATTGCTTCATATATACAGAGATCTCATCTGAAACTATTTTAAGCAAATTTCATGTTAACTTCAACAAATCGTCTTAGTTCCTAGTTCAAAAATCCTAAAATGTTGAGAAATATGTAGCATGTCTAGTTCAGGTGATTTATTGGTCATCGGTTACGTCGAATTAACATCAAATATCAGAATCAAAAAGAAATGTTATTTAACGGCAAAGTAGGTAATTTGCAATAAGTAATACAGAACAGAAATGACTCCTTAAAAACGTCAATTTTTCGAATTTGTTTGTGACGAAACATGTCCAATTAATCAAATGATTTGGTATTACTGTACTTGTTGGGTATTACTCTAGATGAAGAGAATTCACAGTTTTATTATGCAATTCGTCTTTTAGAAGCAAAGTGAACAAAGAAATTTTGTTGGTATTTATCTGTTTTTTTCGAATTTAGATGATGTTGTGGAAGCTCGAACACAAGACTGTTGGTTCATGCTTAACTAATCGATCCACTGCGCTAGTATACTATGACAATAGATAAGCAAACCATAAGAATACAACAAATCAAAAAACAGTATATATTTACATTTCTTGTTTCAAAATTGCATGTAATTCTGAAGAAGAAAATGCCATAAAATATGTCCAAAAATAAAGAGTTGATTCTTTCTTGTTGCAGAAAGTATTTCTTTTGGGCTTGTCTGTTGACCAAGTTGATTATCACACGCCTTCTAAAACTACTTATTAAATCCGCATTTCACATCCCCCTCTACCGATTTTTGCGCCTCCATATCTGTGCACCTTGAAGCAGTTGCCTCGCTGGCTTAGCGTCTGAGACCGGCTCTTGCTAACAACAGCTCCTGATTGAGATATGGATCATAAAACTTTCTAACGTGATAAATACCTTGTAGTAACGACCGGACAGAGCCTGCGGTATCAATATTGCATACATTCTAGAATATTTTTTCAATATCTAGACCCTGAAGTTGAAAGGTTGTGAAAAACTTAATTTAAATAAAAACGACGCATTCCACGGGAGAAGTAAAGATCAACCTTTTTTGCCAAATCGTCTGTTGATTTCAAAAATAAAAGAATTAATAGAGATATTAATAAACACATAGAAACTTTCCTTCTGAACTTTTTCTAAAGGTATTGGAAAACAAGCAATTTAAATTAAACTTTCGCGCTGTATATCTTGGAAACAATGTGTTATATGTAAAACGGGCTTTAGTGACCCCGAGAGGTGACGTAGCATACAATAATTTAGATATGCCTTATGAAACGGCTAGCTCGGTGGTTCGGAGAATGGGCCGGGTCGTAAAAAGAGAGACTTCGGTAGATCTTGATAACGAAAAGGGTTTAAATGGAGAGGGCGCCAGTCTTAGTAATCTTTGACCTATATAAATGACCAGCCAACTCCAAGACTGATTGACTGACCTGTCCTTCGGTGCTGAAGAAAGAAATGGGGTTCCACCCACGACAGCTGATCGGTAATACAGTACTTACTTCGTCGTACTCCAATGTGCAGGCGAAGCTCCACGATGTTTTGCAAAGCTTTTCGTTTCCTGTAACAGACTTTATTTCGTGTGTTGACACAAAGAAACAACAAGTAAAGTTATAATCAAACATATATTCATACACGAAATGATCACAAATATTTAATATGAGTTCGCAACAGCGAAGCCAAAGTGGCACAAAATAAACAGGAAACAACAAGTTTCAGTTACAAACACGAATACAGGTAAATATATAAGCATACACGAGAAGAATACTAATCGATGATATGTACAGAAAATATACGTTACCGACCTGGAGGGTCGATGACGCAGTGACCTACATTCAAATAATTCAAAAATATTATGAGAGAGCCCCCTTTTGTTATATCTTCAAATACTATACTAACATTGAGTATTACTCGATACAAGATATTCTAAACAATAATAGGATGCATTCTAAAGATATCGCAATCTAACGAATATGTTACAAGTATTCGTTTGTTTGACATGAATATACGATAAATTATCAACCGTAAACAAAACGACAGGCAAACAGCTGGCCCGTTGCTAAATATGGTATATAACGGCTCAACCGGTTTTATTAAACTTTAAAAGCTAACCATTAAATTTTCATAACTTAAATGACAGCAAGATAACTTCTTAAGTTTTAAGTTAAACAAACAATAGGAGCTTTTAATAAGATGCATAAGAATCTTGCAGCTCACTTGTACTGTGAAACGTATAAATGGTTCTTCTCAAGAACGTAAACAAATGTTCGATAAGTTCGGAAATAATAGTATAGTTATAAGATAAGATAAATTTACAAATAATAATAAATCTCAATACGTTCGGTGGTAATAACATTAACACATAATTGGTTATAAACACTAGCACAAAACCTTTTATACTGGCTTTTTACACTTATTTAAACTAATAACAGCTGTTGCGGTAGGCCCTGCTACGCACTGGAGCGACGTACGATGAAACTGGGTCGAACAGCTGACGGCTGGGGGATTCCCAGAGAAATAAGTACAGATACGTTCCAAAATGCTTGACGGAACGGTACGGAAGATTCTTATGATAATTATAGTGGCGGTAATAACTTCTGGAGATTATCTTATCCAGTCACAAAACTGTGATATTAAATAAACTTATACTTGATGCTTAGAAGAGGCGACGCGTTTTCACGCCGAAGAACTGTGTTCGGTGTAGGTTAAAGATATAACCACGATAACTCGATCCTAAACTAGAGGATTTCGCGACTTCTGTTATTCCCAAAAAGGAAGAATCTCCAGGTATCGAGATAAAACGAACAGAATGCAAACGTTCTTTTCGAGAGCTCAAGCCAGACTTTTTTCTTCTTTCCCACTTCTCGAGCGAGAAGCGGCGGGTACCGGAGACCAACGCGTGACGTCAGTTCCCCTCGATAACGTTATTCGCCCGAACGATGACATTATTGCGTTGATTGGTACACGTAAAGACGGGGAAAGTTACTCACTCCATCGGACATGAACTGGAATGACCGTGCAGATCTAATTTGCATTTAATATCAGGGGACGAGATTTATGCGTCTACTGCATGAAGTTCAATAACAAAATCCTCCGAATACAAAAATACTGAAATAGAGAAAAATAGAGGTGTATTTAATTTTTAAGGTATTCAGACTTTGTTTAATCGCAGTAGAGGAAGCGAGAAAGAAACAGGCATTTTATTTCTTGACTTTACAAAGGCGAATAACCTTTATTAAAGACGAGAGAATTAAATATTTACAGCTTAAAGTTCGGAACGGAAAAATTTATGTACAATATTAAAATTGATATTAAATGAAAATTTAGCATAATGCTAAGCGGGACGATAATTAGTGAATGTTCTTAACAGATGCTCTTTAACGAAAAAGGTTATATAACAAAGTAGGCTTAATTTTTGTCGGAGAACTTACCAGCCAGAAATTTGCCCTATTTTCAAACTACGTGTATATAAAGGGTTTTCCAATAAGAGGTGTTGTTTTGATATTCAAAGAAAAGTGCCATTTTTTAATATAAATGATCGGA
>VTPC01091166.1:0-91031 GCA_011009095.1 Ignelater luminosus
AAAAAATTAAACCTCGAAGGAATAAGATAATAAACCACATCTCGATTAACTGAAAAAATTCTTTCCATTTAAAATATCCACTTTTATAGCCTTACCGCAACATATTTTATTTTCAAACTCTTTGTGGGAATTTTATATTTTGTACGTCAAGCCGAAACCTATTAAGAAAAAAGGTTCTTAATATTTTCTGAGTGATGCGCACATGATTTTAAATAAAATTTTCAAGTGATTCTGAAAGGAAAATAATTTTCTATATAGACGCTAACAAGATATGCTGTCAGACATGTTTGTCACTTTGAGAACTTGTCTAGCTCCGGGCTCTGTCTACACTTGACAGTGAATTGCTACATTTTCTGTGTATTATCCTATAAATGATTTTATTCGACATTGACCCGTCTTGTCTACTTTCGGCCTGGTAAATTTGATATGGTCCTAGCTTTCACTTTAAGTAACTTTTTGGATAACGTTTACATAATTGTTGTGTGTGGGCTTGTTAACAATGTCTGAACGTTTTGTAATAGAATACATTTGATCTCTTGTTATTTAAATTTGATTACCGTTTATTTAATTTATTATTATTTTTTACTTTCTCATACTCGATTACACACATTTAATTAAAGTACAGTTTATTTAAGTACTGCAAATAAAATTGATATTTAAAAAAATGTGTGTATTATACAAAAGTAAAGTTTATTTAATGCTCCACTGAGATTTGCTATAAAATAAAAGCAAAAACATTTCTCAGCATTTTGTGTAACTATTAGTTTCGACGTTAATTAAACTTATTTAGCGTAGATGTTTTGTATTAAAACAGTTTTGTTAAATGGAAATTCTATTTAGTATTGATTTAGTAATTTAGTTCTTGCTTGACACCAGATAATATCTTGGTGAATAAAATTCTGTAGACTAGATGCCTAGCTCAGTAGGTTGCCTTGGGGTGGAATTTTGTAAGCAGCCCAATTATGTATCTGCAAAAATTTGAGAAACCTTGTTCTCTCCTCTTCATATACATTTATGGGAATTCGAATTTTACAAAATTTAAGCAGCTGACACAGTATGCAATGTTCTCTTCTTTTAAAATATTCAGTTTCTTCCGTTTTAAAAATGGTTTTTACTTTTAACATGATTTATTGTAGCTTTCTGACTGGTTTAAGGAAATAAAGATGTTTCTTTTAAAATTGTAGTTTTAATTTTATGGAAATTTTAAATTTCATTAGTTGTTCATAGAAATAAATATTATCTTATGCACAGGCGGGCATCCTTGTAAAAGGTTAAATCGGGTCTGCTTGGAAAATCAAATGCTACTTGCAATTGACCAATATGCAGTTGCAATGTGTTCATTCTATTTTAAAATTTAGAGGCGTAAACATGGGACCAGAAAAATGATCCATTGCTATTACCCTTCGAAGTTATGTAAGCGAGTTTGGAGTTTTTACTACTGACAATAAGGTGTTATCTTGCACAGCCTGTGAAGATAAAGTGAGAGCGGATAACGAAAGGAGGTGTGTAGAAATTTCATTTTCTTGTTTATTTAATTTTAATTTAAATATAAAGTCAAGAAATACAACAAAAACATCCGCAATCTAAAGCTGCTCTAGAAGACCAAGTAGACATAGGGATACAGGGAAGCCGCCTTTGATCCCATCTTTGGTGTCTAACATTGGATTGTTTTTTGCGGCGCTTAACAGCGGGCGGATTTCTTACTTAGGTATGCGCAAACGACAGGCTGGTGTTAGTCACCGGTCGCTTTCTCAACGTCGCGTCGTCTGCTACTGAATGCAAGTGGTCTGCAGGATAATAAAAAGATTGTGTAATAAAAATGGCCTTTTGATCAATCCATCTAAGACTGAAGTAATTCTCTTTACTAAGAGAGAGAAAACGGATGGTTTAAAAGCATCTATGTTGTAGGTAGACCTTTACCGCTCGCGCAGGAGTTCAAGTACTTAGAAGTAACCTTGGAAAAAAGATTAAGCTGGAAGTTACATGTCGACAAGGTGATAACTAAGTCGACAGCGACACACTGTGTAGGCTACAATAGGTAGGCTCTTGGAGAATCGATCCTCAAATAATCTACTGGATCTACATGACAATTATCAGACCTAGAAGAATATATGGTTTAGTGATCTAGTGATCTAGTATAGAGTATAGCTACAACGCCACTTTAAAATGCAGGATGCAAGGTTATGGCTTGGAAATTAATTTAATACCGGCCACGCCAGGATAACCTAGTTAGCAAAAAAAGAAGTGTCTTTGTCCACTTACAAAGTAACACAGGCGGGCGAAGTGTTCTGTGATATTTCGCAGTGTTTTGGCTGTTATGTTTGAAGTTGTTTCCCGAACGTTGGCTTTTATGGGAACAAGGGTGACGCATCTGTCACAACATCGGTTTGCAGAAATGCAACCGATAGACGACGAACTGTCTTAGAATCTGGTGCTTTTTGACTTGGACGCGCTGTGGATCAAAATAACTGGAGATAGGTAGTAAAAAGAAAAAGAAATGAAAAATCTTTGCGTATATCGCTCCATGGTACACGTATGTACTCTAAAACGCAACAAACAATTGAGAAATAGCAAATAGCAAAATGGTGGCAATTTTCCAGCTTCCATAAAGAAATTTCTACTCTTGAAGAAGAGGAAACCTAATCGATTCGAATTGAAAGTCTGGTCTCAACTGAATGATAATAAGTAGTTGGTGGTTGTCTGGTGGTAGCATTATTGTGTTGCGATGGAGGACTGGAGTTGACTTGGTGGATATGTTGGAGTCGTCAGTGATGATGGGACATGATGACGCGGGTGCATTTGGAATGATGGTTAGCGACGCTAAGGAATGTCGGAATGGTAATTGAAGTTATTAATAGTAGGAGTTTTTGACGATTGTGTTGCGAAGTGACAAAATCAGCTTTTGACTGACCCCACCACATTTTTGGTGGTGGTTGAGGTAAGGTCAGGTCAAAAAGGAACTTTGGTGGTCACATACCTACTAACTCTAAATTTCTGACGAATCAAGTGAAAAATCCTTGACATGCCAAAAGACCTTTACTGCCGTTACTGAGCAGTTGTTACGTTTCAAGAATTTGTAATGAAAGCACGATTATCATGCACATGAGAGAGAACAAAAGTTACAATGATGGAATTTAAAAAAAATTTCTGCTTGTTAGATCTAGTACGTATCTATAACTACCCACGTCCTGTTAGTATAGTTAGTTCCACCTTTTACTTACGTGCCATTGAGCAATTACTGAATAACACTTGAGTTTTAGAATCTAAGGTACTAAGGCCTGAAGACCAGAAGATTTTAAAAGACGGATACTGTTGATTGTAATTTTTTTCTAAACGCAATAGAATTAGTGTTGTGAAGAATTCATTATCCGTAAAGGTATTAAAGAAAAATTAAAAGGTGCCTGAACCGAATTTTATTTTTGTAGAATTACATTTTATGTGGTACTTCTTTCTATGAATTACCAAAGCGTACTAAAATAATGATGTTACAGAATGTAATATCTCCGTTTTCCTTTTAACGTTTTTATGTGTGAGATTCAAAATCTCTTTCTCTGACAGCCAGCGCAACTACCCTTGTCATTAAAACCCGAGTTCTAGTGCAGAGATGTTATGAAGACTACTTACTGCACAACATATAAGTAATGACAATAATTTTATCCCCAACATAACATTACAAAAAATGTAATTTTAACTGAAACATGTAATATATTACACGTTGTACGTTAAACTGACTATTTATTTTATCCCGTGTAATTATTTTTAGCTTGGTAATCCAATATTTGTTTTTGTTTCTTTGCTAACGTGCGAGTAATGATCATTAGAGAGCTTTACGAGATTCTATCATTATATTTCTAGTATTTACACATAGAAATTGAAACGTGTTGTTATCTTAGTATGTAAGTTGTTGACAGCTTCAAGATTTGTTCAGATAGTGTTTATTCGAGAAAATATTATTTTTAAACTAATAATCACATTGATTTAATAGAAATGTAGACTTTTTTAAATTTTCATGGATTTATTAACTTGAAGAATTTCAAATCTTTAATTTCTTAAAACAAGAAAACGTAAGAGGGTTAGTTATCGATTTAATAGGTATAAGCGCTTGCAACTTAATTGGTAGCATAGATCATCAAGAGGAATTCAACTTATCTAGATTTCATCAACTTCTTTATTCCATTGATATAATCATCGAATAAAATCTCTACTTAATTCGATAGAGCAGCTTTTGGGAAATTACCCTATAACTTTTTTTAAATTGACATAGAACAATACTAACTACATCGTTGATATTTAAATATCTTATAGAAATGTTATTATATTTTCGCAATATGCGACAGATTTATTTTAATAAATTGTTATTTATATAAGAAAAAATGTATAAATTCCGAATGCAACACACCCACATATTTGTATATTATATGCAACACCTGCGAAGATAAAAATAACGATAGTAGCTTACATGTCTGTCTATGTATCGTATACGATACAACAAGCAGATTAAGCTCATAAATAATTTATTCCAGTTTAGAATTTTGAAATATCTTCTGAAAAATGTCCACATTATTTTATTAGGGTTATTATTATTTTCTGACAGGGGCAATTGTGAAATTTTTGTTTAGAAAAATGTGGGTTTCCTATACGACGTTTGAAATGTAAACTATATAATAAAAGTTCATAGGAATTTAATAACCTTTTGATGATATATTTTTATATTAATTTATTGTTATTTATTTTTTATTTATTGGTAGCCTCGTGGCTTATGCAACCTTCTTTATTTAAGTTGTCTGAATGATTTTATTACCTTACCAAGATGAAATAATTTAGTTTCTTGTTTTTATTTTATTGAAGATTTAGGTTAATCTCGTATAGATTTGCAAATAAGGAATATCTTGAAAATTAGTAGCATTTAATAAGTTGCGGTTTGTAAAATCCAATGTTTATATTACCTGGCAGGAGTTGCCGAACGAGTAATGACATACGTGTTTAGGAATTTCAGTGATAATAAAAACGCAAACAAAAATTCCTTTAGATAGAATTCTGAAGTATTCAAAACCACATAGATGTTGGTATCAAGTAAATGTAATTGAAGTACGACTTTATATAAAAAACCGAATTGTTTATTGAACCTGTACAACAACCATAACTACATATGCCCTGGAGAAGGGAGAATCAGCCAAAAAGCACTCGAAAGTAATTCATTCCATGAATCTCAGATGGAGTTGATGAATTTGCTCTCGCATTTCTCAAAAAATTCAAGGTTCAAGGTTTTCAATAAAAGGTGCTAGGAAATCTTACGGAATTACTTATTGTTCGTTTAGGAGAAGGGTGAATCCACCAAGAAACACAAACTTAACTTGTTTACACATTTATCTGAAGAATTCAGAATTCACGATTTTTAACAATAAGAAATTTCACGAAATCGTTTATTGTTTGCTTAGGAAAAGAATGAATCAACCGAAAAGCATTCGAAAATAATTCATTCCATGGATCTCGGATAGAGCCGATGAACTTGCTTTCACTCTTATCTGAAAATTCAGAACAGAAAATCTATCTTCTATATAAATAAAAATGAATCGCAAAAATGTATGAAGGCGTATCACTTCACAACGACTGAACCAAATTGGATAATTCTTTGTTGTTGTGTTTGTTATTATCAGGAGAAGGTTTGTATAAAAGAAAATTTCCAAAAAAATGTACGGAAAGACGTAAAAAAACATGTTTTCTCTTATACGTCATTTCAAGTGGTTCCCGAAATATACAATAGATGGCGCCGCCGGCAGGGTGGTCAAAAACTCCTTTTGAATAATACAAAAATCATACTACGTGTTTATTTATTGTGATCTTTAGTCACAAAACAAGTCGTGCATTACATATTTTTCCGAATACATTCTTCTAAAGTACCAAATCAAAGAAGAATTTGAATAAAACATAAAATGTGTAGGTAATTCAAATTATGAAACTTGCAACACTTCAATATTCGGATACACTTTAATTAGCTAATGTCTCTTTCTTTTTTTTTTGTTATGGCGTAATACTCATTTGAGAGTCGGCAAACCATCGGCGCTCTTTTTGTACTGTCCAAATGGAAAAACTAAAAATATGGTTTATTACAAAGCTTTACAGTAAAGTATATAAATTCTTAAGATTTTTCTTTTATTTTAATCGTAATTTAATTTTGAAATGAAAAATTGTCTTATTTTTTTCATTAGGTACTCCACCCGTGCGAAGCCGGGGCGGGCAGCTAGTTTTCAATAAAAAGGTGCCAGGCCGTTTTCCGAAATCATTTATTGTCCTTTTAGGAGAAGAGTGAATCAGCCAAGAAGCACTCGAACTAATCCATTCAATGAATCTCGGGTAGAGTCCATGAACTTGCTTTCACTCATCTGAAAATTCAAAACTGAAGCTTTTCAATAAAAAGGTGCCAGTACGTTTTGCGAAATCATTTATTGTCTTTTTAGGAGAAGAGTGAATCAACCAAAAAGCACTGGAAAATAATTCACCCTATGAATCTCGGATAAGTCGACGAGCTTACTCTTGAATTTTGTAAACAATTCAGAACTCAAGATTTTCAATAAGAAGATGCCGGGCATTTCTCAGGATCATTCATCGTCTAGTTAGGTTACCGTTGAATATATGTATGTGAAGCACGTACTATGTTTAATCACACTAAAACACTGCTGTTGGTAGCACTGAAAGCTGTCGTATGTTGTGCTCTTATACGGTACCTATTTAGTTACTACTGGAATTGTCGAATTCCTCCTTCTTGGCGAAATTCTTTGAAAGCTTCTTTTGGTTTAGATAACTTGCATTGCCCTCTATTAGTGGAAGCGGCACATGTCGAAGGAATAGGTTTAGAATACCCTTTTGAAAGGTATGACCCGCGTTGCTTTTTAAGATTGATTTTAAGACAAATGACGGTTGTAACATGCCACCACGCCGAACATATGTATGGGCAATTTTACCGCACAGCCAATAGCCTTTGAAGAACATTTTTAAACAGTTTCTAGAAATAAAAAAATAATTAAATTCGTCACTTCACCTTTCTTGGGCAGCCTTTCATGCCATGCCGGTGTTAAGATCAAAAGAGAGTCTTTTGACGCGCTTTTGTTGCTATTTTACGAAGTGCTCTATTCATCATGGTTTGCCACCGAGTAGATGTCGTGAATAAAATTACTATCCAGGTTTATCATGCTTTATGCAATTTTAAAACTCGCTCAGTAAAATTGAGCAGACAAATATAGCGAGACCGAACTAACAATGCTTGCAATTTTCCATTGTTAAGAGTGAAAGGTCAATTCTTAGACGGTTCTGGTTCTGGCGAACTCTAAGGAACCTAACGAAGTTTTAACACAGATACCGGCCGAATCTTTCCTAAAGGTGACACATGTACTTGTAGCAGTTTTAAGCGAATTATTTTATATTTGCTTAATGTGAGGCCCCAAGATCTTTTTCGAATTATAAAAAATCGTGGGAACCTCCTGCTCTGATGTCTTTAGGGATGCCACCCGTTTTTTTAGTGGAGTTTGGTGAAAAGAGGAAAAACCAAACACCAGGCACAAGCACGATAAAGGTATTTCCAAAGGCTTAGTACTTTCTCAATAAAATAAAAGATAAGGCATATAGTTGCGATATTTAATTATAGTTTAATAAATCTACAAGCGTTACACATTTAAGTTTCAAAAAACGAAACATTCATATTATATTGTTTAAATGATGATGATTATCTTAATAATGCAAAATAATAACCCTTGAAGGCCTTCATAATAATATTAATAAGATTTAAGAAAAAGTGAATAACGATAAATCAAAATATTTAGAATGATAAAAATACAAAATTATTAATTAAACTTTATTGTTTGAATTTCAATAGATTCTTTGATCCCATTAGAAGAGAGGTACATCAAGAAAAATAATTTTAAAAACAATAACTAATACAAATAGAAACTTACTTTACAGTGAAGGTCAAGGTCAAACAATAACGTTACCATAACAAAAGAGCTGAATTTTATTGATATTTAAGTAAATTTTAATTTGATACTACACTACTTAAGTGATAAAATTCTAGCTTGGGCACCAATAAACAAGTATTCATTCAAGTAAATTTTCAAGAAATAAATACCTTTCCTTGTCTTATCATATATTACTGTATCCCGAGTAGTAACTACCTCTGAATTCCGCGTGGGGATTATCAGCCCGCAGACGTAGAAGTATGTTCCATAAATCCTAGCATCATAATTGGTGGCTATTTGATTTTAAAGTTCATTGACAAACCTCGGATCAAGATGGCGACCACGCCCTTGTGATTATATTTGCGGCGGAATTGCAGTAAATACGGCAATAAATAGATAAACAGCGAGAAAACGATAAATGACCGTACGGTAAAAAGGCAGTTCTGAACTTCTAATTAAAAATGCACAAACAACGTGTAGCTTGCAGCAAGAAATCGGTCGGAAAGAAAAGGGTTAATAATGCACATGGAGGGCTTGTAAAGTAACGCATGCGCCGTCATTCCCAACATAATACGCATTTCTATCACTAGATATCGCTAGGAGGATCAAATGAAAAGATAATTATTTGCTTAGAAACAGCTGATTTCTGAACTTACATATAAAAAGGAATTTTAAATAATCAAAAGAATAAATAAAAATAAGGAACTAATCAATACAAATCCAACATGAGAAAAAGTTATTGAAAATAAAACAAAAATATACATTAAATTTAAAAATATACAAGGTACTTCAAAATAATTTGTTACAACGTAACATACTAAGACACGAGCTGCGCATCAAATTTTTAAAATTTTATTAGTGACTTTCTTCCGATCTATTATAGAGGCAAATTACACTTCTTCCAAAGAGTCTTTGAAGAGAATGCCGCCTTGATTCTTTTGTAGTGGATTATCAGAATTTTACCAAGTGGTTGATTGCCAATATCGAAGATACTAAAGAGATCAGTTGTCAACATGCATGTTGAGTTCGTAAATGGTAACTTTGTAACGCATAAAACATGCCTATTTTCGGCTCAAATTCCTAGAAGAATTCAGCGGCTATGAATCAGCAACGGACACAGACGATTTGCATCACGAACAGTTACGCATCTTTCCAGAAGGAATTCAAAAAAATTGTTTTGCTTTGAAAGATAGCTTTGAAACTTTAGAAGTTTCAAGAAAAAGTATAATCCAACAGCAATTTTTAGATGTCTGAAGCCAGATGTTAGAGTATATTTTCTCACCTGTTTATCGCCAGTGTCTTCAGCACGAAAATCAGGTGCGTCCGTTCTTATCAATGAAAGGCAAACTAAGCTGCGGTGGAAAAAGCGACTGTCCAAATTCTCGAAGAGCTCTCAGAAGATAGTTTCGGTACCGGTACTCGTTCATTATATTTACTTATCACTCCTCGCCACGATAAAATATTCGCAGATTATCGAAAGGACAGCAACCTTTTTAAAAACTAGATTTCGTGTGGGCAAGTACTCAGAGTTGAGCTTGCAAAAAATGTTCGGGATAACCACTGGGCAGGAACGCGAAAACGAGTTGATTCCAAGTACTGATCCTGCTTGGATCTTGGGTTTTCTTCGTCCGAGGTAGCAAAATGCAAGAAATTCTTGGCGACAAAAGTCCTCTTAGGAGGATTTCAGTTTTCTGGTTGTGACACCACGCCTTCTTTTGGTGGATAAGGCAAGCGTTCTGTTTTCAAGGTAGACTAGTCTGAAGCAACAGTTAATGCACTTGAGAGACTCGGTGTGCTGCTTTACGATAACGAAAGTTATTTTAATATACTGTTCACTTTAAAAAACAAAGCTTTGAGAAGATCACTTCTTTCTACACCTAGGGCTTCGTGAAAAGCACGTATTTCGGTCAGCTTGCCAGGCTGGGCAGATTTAGAGGCAGGCTGATGTTGACTGCTTTTTCTCGTTTCATGAAGGCTGAGATAGATTTTAAAGGAAGCCCATACGCCTTCCTCTCTTGTTGGAATTGCTCAAATATGAAAGCTTCTCATCTTGTTTTTTATCCGAATTTGTAAAGCCCTGCGGGTCATATTATTTTTATTGCCATACGAAAGGTAATATTATGTCCAAACATCTGCAATAGTAGCAAATTAAATCTACTGAAAAGGAATGCAGGTGGCTTACAGAAATAAGACAAGAACTCGATGGATCCAGTAGAATTATATACTCAATTTTTGGTCACCACAGCTAGTCCAGAAAAGGTGAGATCCAAACTTGGGCCACTGCATACGGTTTGCTAGAGAATAAAACCTAACTACGGGTCATCATAGGTGGCATGTTGTAGGGTAAAGTCCAACTTTGAGTGGCTAGGTGACCTGGTGAAGCAAAGATCAAATTTAGATCACCCTAGGTAGCTTAGTAAAGGGCAAAGTCCGATAACGTTTTTAGATTTTGAGCCAGCGCAGGTGGCTTCCTGCAGAGAAAAGCCTGGTTGTGGGCAACCGTAAGTGATTAGATGAAGAGCAAAGCCTGTAGCTAGCCTGGCAAAGGACGAAGCCCGATATTGGGCTATCGATAGTGGATTGGTGAAGTATAGAGATGAAATTTGAAATAAGTTAACGCTGGATTTTAGGCCACTGCAGGGCAAAATTCGATTGTGAGCCAATCACAGGTGACATGGTACAGGGTGTAACCCTGTGGTGTCCCACCGCAGGTACCTTGGTGAAAGGAAAAGCTCAATGATGCGCCAAGTTTTGGTACGGCTGACTACATAAAATATAAGTTTTATATAGTAATTGGGCCGTTCTCACAGAGATGTAAATCGTCATATTGATTTCTTTTACAATTGGGGCGCACTGAAAAAATTATTGGATAACACGTTACATGATCGTTAGGAAATAATAATCATTTAATTGCATTAATTACGCTAACCCAAATGAACTAAATTATGTACTAATTAAAATGTATCTCAACCTTATGATTCTTTTTGCAACTAGCTGTGCATATTATTCAATTTGTTTTCGTTTTCTTGAATGTTTTCAAAAGTTATTATTATTGCACGTTATAAATGGTTTTATTTCACTTAAAATAGCAACAGAAACTTTTAGCACTATTTATTATTTTTGTTTTGTTTTATCGTGAAAGTTTATTTTTCCATTTCATGCTTGTAATAAACAGAAGCTTAACAGTTCGGTTGCTTCCCATTCTGTTTTTAATAAAACTTTTAGGAAACTCTTTCTATTTTAGAGAATATCAGAACTTTTTCTTCTTTTTTTTTCTTTAAGGAAAGTACACATAAACGTAATAAATTCCTAATTATAAATTAATAAATATAAAATATGTTCAGGAGGAAGGTATTTTGCGCTAAAGGGATTTTTGAGGCATTTAAGGGGCATTAAGGATTTACGAGCCTCTTTGATTTTGTTAAGGTAAAGTGGGCTTGGGGGTGGGCAACAAATGGGTTCCGGTAATTAATTGCGGGCGCAGGATGTTGGTCAAGCTAATTTCATCAGCGAATATGCATTAGGGGGTTTTAGAGAAAAACGAGCTGAAGTAGCGCATTTTAATATCAACCAACTTTGGTCAGGTTTGTATTTCTATGCTCAAAGTGAATTTTAATACTAATTATCTGGTCATTATAGCCGCCGCAAAGCTTGTGTAAGTTTAATACTAGTTAACTAAGTCCCTTATTCTCCTTCTCTCTCCCTAACTTGCTGGCTTTTCTAAGTAAATTAGTGAATTAATTACTGTGCAGAAGCTCGGCTTTTACCATTATTACCGGTACGGCCTGAAGGTTCTACCGGACTTTTATTATCCGTCGCCATCCACAATTAAAACTTTGTATCCCTATGAAACCTAGGGTGTATGTGTATATGCCACCGGTTTTATCGGTAACCTGCTGCCAGCCGATTGTTTGATTAATTGCTCGCATAAATCGTGCTGCAATCGCAGTTCCTCGCCTTTTGCAAGCCGGTCAGCATAGATAATGGCCCAGTTTTTCACTGACCCATATTTTTTGAACACCTTTATTGCCATCAGTGATATTTGTTAGATGTAGCGATTACTAAAAAAATAACATTGGGATTGGTTTCTGACGCAAAACGACATAAAAAGGTTCGCTTCGCTTTATGTGAAATAAATTGCTTGTGTGGCCAACTTCGAAAATTATTACAGGGTTGGAATATTAGTTTGATTCTTCAAGTTTTTTCATAATTGTTAATTCCGACTGTAGTATGCAATATTCATTACTTTATGTTAAAAGATTATAATCAAACTGCCTCAATTTGTCCTGTCCTTCAGACTTTTACTATGCAGTTTGTTGTTTACCAACGAATGTTTCAAGCAAAATAAAAATTTATTGATAAAATTGACAGCTCCAGTGGTATTATTTATAATAAATGGAGGTTATAGGCAATATAGACCGACAATTATTTAAGCTGCCTTTCCAATTTGTAGCAGCGAAGTGTCTTTACCTCAAGCTCTTGTTAGCAGTTTTTCGTAATTACTTCAAAAGAAACGAAGATACAATAATATTTAATAGCAAATAAATTCGTCGATATGCCTCTGTACTTTAGTGTACGTCTCAAAATTAAGAACCAAATTTGGTTTTGTTATGCTACAAATGAGTTGTAACAGATTTATGCATTTTAAATGTTAATACCCTGCTACAACAATAGCCACTCTGATGCACCGGGAAGTTCAGCTTTACTACATGAGAATAGTCTTCGTTTTATTACCTATACTATTGGTTTTGGAATGTTCGATTTTATAGGACTCGAGAACCAGAACAAGTTTCCCATGTTTACTGATGTGATGAACTAATTGCGCAAGTTTATTTCTACTTGTTTCGTCTACGGTTTAAAAACGCCCTTCTGTTAAAGATCTTTTAAATTTCGTAATTACACATTGACGTGACTTTCATTATAACAAGCCATGCAGTTTGTATTCTAACAATATTAAGCATAGAATGCACAATATTATTTTTTTTCTTAAATTTAACCAGAGGTGTCACAGTTGGAGCGGAGTTCCACTCTAATCGTCTTATCTTCTTGTCTTTTTACTTTCTCGGAGTAAAAACTGATGTGGTGAGTTATGATTGGAGTATCGTTTGTTTGAAAAGTTGGGCTCCTCTTTTCATTAACCTTCTCGAGGAGTTAATTACTAACACAGGTCGGATCTGCAGCTTTTAGTGGAACATCTGCGATGATCCAAGGTCGGGTTAGTCCTCCATTGACATCAGCAGTACAAGATATAAACGTGGGTTGGTCTACACTCTTAGCTTTAACCTTAAAAAAACTAAATTCGAAGACAACTCGGGCTAGCCTTTTTAAGAGAGCTTCATACAAGCATGGGTTGAGGTAGGTCGTCTCGCACGTCACTTCCGGTGGACCAAAGTCAGCCCTCGCCGCCGTTACGACGACTAAATACGAAATCAGGTGGAACTATGACTTGCCACGGACTATCTGCGCTTGCCCCTAGTGGCGCTCAGCCCTTTATTACCTTTATTAAGACAGCTAAACACGAACACAGTTCAAAATCGCGCTTCGCTTTTCATTAACCTTCTTAAGAAATTTTAATACAAACATGGGCCGGGCCTTGTATTCAGCTGTCATATAGAAAAAATGAGAAATTAATATTTTGAATTGTACGAATCAGTAAAAGCACCATCTATAAAACTGAAATAGAATTAGAAGGACTGCTAATTCATTTTACACCACACCTACAACGGTGAAGTCGTAGGACGATACATTCAACGCTACTTTCTGTTTTTAGAAGTTCATGTGACAATCAAAGTAACACCTCAACCGTTTTTGAGATACGGAACATCTGTCAAAAAGACAAAGGGAGGTTGGTACGGTTTGGTCTGCAAGGCATTTCCCTGCTGCTGCCAATAATCGAAGTCCCACATCGGTAGGACCAGCGGTTCTTGATGTGCAGGATATCTGCCAAAAAAACAAGACAATCGATGATGTCCTAATCGTCTGAAAGTCATTTCCTCACATTGCCAGTGATTAGAGTCTTACCTTGATTGGACCATAGGATATCCATCACGAAAGCAAAAAACGATCGGTCCATTGTCCACCACTACAGAACAAAAAAAATCGAATTCTATGCGACCATGCGTTTCGAAGATGGAGAATATCGCTGAGGTGCTTCCGTATCAAAAACTTTTTCTATGCTTTCAATAAAAAACTCTTTATCTTGATACGACGCGTTTCGGAGTAATTTCTATTGTGAAAACTAGAGAGAAGAAACACGTCACCGTGACGTCAGAGCTATGTAATGGCATTTGATTTAGCTTTCTTAAAAATTGGTAGCTGAGAGGATGAAAAAAAGAAATGCTTTAGCGCGACGTGTTCAATTCGTAGATCTGGAACCGACGTGCATAACGTGACATACGAACAACTAATTTGATATTACAGAAAGAGGATTTCTTGCTGAATTTATTTTAAAAAAAGACCAACTTTTTTTTATACTATAGTGCATCTAAAAACAAAGCAAAATATTTGCAGACAATTCTTTTAAGAGATAACCTATGAGAAAAATAAACAAGTTGTTTATTTAGAAATTACACATTAGGTTAGTGGGCTGTTGATGGACTGAAGCAATAATTACTGTGACTATTGAAATTGTAAAATTTGCTAATTTTGTATACAAGGATAAGGCAATTTAGTTATAGAACTGTGTGTTTGTCCTTGAAATAACTAATTTAGTTTTTTGACTAAAAAATTTAAAAATTTAATTAAAAATATAATTGATAACTAAAATAGAAATTTTATTATTTACTTTTCACTATGATTTTCGGGCGTTCACTTTCAATTACTTGAAATTGCTTCAAGTTAACTTTATATTTTGCAAAAAATGCGTTCGTGCGTAATTCCATTATGTTCTCTACTCTTCCAAAAACATGTTTAGGGCAGAATTGTACTTAATTGTCCTCTCATTCACTATAGTTGTTTTAAAGTTAGAGCTTGAATGTTGAAAATGTCGCCCGCCCTTTAGAATTTGTCCAAATTAAAACCGAAAACTTCGCTCAAATAGTAATATTAATTAATTAAATTCTTCATTCCAAATATTGAATGTTGGTGTACCCTAATGATCTGATCTCTATTCCTAACTTTTCTGTTTGCGGAGTTTGTATTAAAAGTTTTATGGTTCTCTCGTTTAAACTCGGGAACACATTAATGAGGAATGCCGAATGAAAAAGTTTTAAAAAACTTACTTTAACATGTTAACGAATACCAGAATGTTTTTTCTAATATTGACAGTATTTCAGTGCGTTAGATTTTTACAATTTGTTAAAAGTAAGTATCAAATTGTTTCTCTGATTACTATTGAAAGTTTTTAATTTAATTTACAATAATAATTGTTTGTGGGGACTATCCAGTTAAATAGACAGAACGACGAATTCAAGAAGTTGGCCATATACAGGGTTATTCAACTTACTGTTAACTCAACACCATAGAAAATTTACAGTTTTTGAGAAAACTTGCATTATTGAATAATTACCATCCCTTGTTGTGAACTGAAAAATAAATTACAATAGACATTAAGTTGTGATGATCAGGAAATTATTTAATTGAGGAATTTCTTTTAGGTTTACACATGTAAATGACATGCTAAATAATGGATTTATGAACGCTTTCTTATCAGGACAGTAACATCTGTATTTAAAAAACCATTATGTAGACATTAAGAGAAAACGATTTCTTCTTTGCACTAAAGCTGGAAACTTTATTTTTATTTAAACCAAGCAATTATTCATCATTCGTTAGCATAGGTATACATAATAAATGATTTCAGTTGCTTATTGCATGCATTTTATGGTTTAGTTCCGACTTACATTAGAGGTAGTACATTTGAATAATATTCTGGGTGCTTTGAAGATAGTGAAGTTACTGTTATCCGCGTGCATACTAAGAAGAATGATCCCGAGAGTTTTTGATACTTAATCTTTACGTTCTACATTAATCTAATTTGAATCATCAGTATAAACTTTATTTAACACACTTATTGAACACAGAAATCTAAATTAATGCTAACGGCCTATTTTCCTTAATGACGTGAGTCTTCTAGCGCTCTCCATCAGCTCTTAAACGGTGGCTTTTAAAAAATTCTATGCCGTGATTACTTTTCATTTTCAGCTTCTCATTCATTATCATAAATTTTCGTCAACAGACTTGCCCAAAAATCTTTGAATGGTTTCTAGGCACAACGGCTATGTTGTCTTCTGGCATAATGGCATGATGCCAAGTTTGGCCAAAACATTGTATTATTCTGAAGGTGACATGTGTTAGAGAAATCAACCCATTTCAATAGAAATAGCTTTCTCTATTTAACGCCTAATCTCTAACTCTCTCTACATACGGTCGAAAAACCCCAGCTGTTGAAATTGCACATTATTTGGGCAATCGTCAATATTGTCAGAGTAGTCAGTAGTAGTTGGGAAGGCTTTTTTACTAACCCCTTGCCATTTCCTCAATCATCTCTACAATCATCTAGTATTTTTTTCTCTTACCGTACAAAAGTGCGGGTGTCAGTTTAGGATAGAGATGATAACGGCCTGAAAGGCCTTGAACCTCAGCCTCTCATAACCCTCACATTTTCCTAGAAAGTAAGAAAACATTTTATCACCATTCCCATATTTAGAGCATGTTGGGTCTTCCTCTTTACCTATGAGCAACAAGTGCCTTCTTAAGATGCAATGGCCTGTGAGCATCCCAATTAAAAAACGTACGGTCCTCCGGGTCTTGCCTATTAGTCAGTCGAACTTTGACAAACTAAAATCAGTTATACGGTCTTTTGTCTGGCGAATAGTCACTGTATCTTAGCCAGTTTACCTTTTGGGTCTTGCAAGCTTACGCATTTAGGGTTAACGAGATCTGTTGCCTGGATATCCGTAAAAAAGATTCTGGTCTTAAGCCGAGTGTAGTGATTTTATCCGTCTTCTCGTTGCCGTGGATCCCTCTGTGTCCAGCAGCCCAGACGAGATTAACCTCCTTTGTTGCGAAAAGTTCTTTCAAAGCGTCTGCATATTCCTGCACAAGAGAATTTCTTGTTCTGACTGTGTAGACTGCTTTTAGTGCCGCAGATATACAGTGTGTCCCCGGCTTGACTTCACATAATTGATCAAAAATTTTTGAATTTCGTTTTGATGCTTTGGGATAACGCCCTGCTTAGCCTGAAAAGAATTTTAAGTACATTTTTAGTTTTTAAAATCCAAGACGGTCATGACAATTGAGGAAAAACCATTTTATGTTGAAGCAAAGTGCCATTTCGATCACTAATACAGCTACAGAAAAAAAAATACAAATTGAGTAATTGTTATGTATTTTCTTGTTTCTTGAATACAATACTTTATTAGAAACGTACATTAAATTTTTTTGACAACTTACACAGAATACTTTTTTTTCTGTAGTTACAATGCAAGAATACACGTCAAATACTTATTTATTCAAAATGATCCGATATTTGTGAAATTTCAACATAAAATGGTTTTTTCTCAATTACCATGACAGTCTCGGATTCTAAAAACTAAAAATGTGCTTGAAATTCTTTTTAGGCCAAGCAGGGCGATATCCCAAAACATCAAAACGAGATTCAAAAATTTTTGATCAATTATATCTATAGTGAAGTCAATGTGGGGACACACTGTATATCTATACCAATAAAATGGCGTAATTATCCCAGCCTGAAAACTTTGGTGTGCTTTCTCAGAGCGAAGCTCTTTTGCACATGTAGGTTTTCCAAGTAAATGCGTGCTTCCAATGATTGTCTGTCATCGAGAAGCAGCGAGTCTTGTTGAAAATTCACCTGACTGCTCTCCTACTGTTCCTTAGTTAGGATTATGAAGGAATATTTTCTATGCAGCCCTAACCGTAGACTATATAGTCACTTTTTTCTCACTAACTAAACTATCATGGCATAGCCGGTGTTGTAGCTTGGTCAGCCTTTGGACAATGGTGGTTCACTTTACACTAGACCACCAGATCACTGAACCATCTAGTACACCAGATCTGATAATTTCTGTGTAGATCCAGTGGCTGTCTGAAGATTGATTTTCAAGAGTTTACCTACCACCTGGCGCAGCTGCCAGAGTGTTACTGTCGATTTGGTTATCACCTTATGAACATGTGACTTCTTGCTTAATCTCCTTTCAGGACATACGTACGTTATTGATAAACCTAGTGTACTTTCTTTTTATTTGTCAATCGTATTTTGACGAATATTTGTTGAAATTGCCGCTCCCTGATTACGACTGGAAGATTTTCGAAACCAAATGTCAATTTATTATGTCGGAGCGCCTCGTTAAGTTTGACGACGCATACTGGTTCAAATTTGCAAAAACGGCGTGTACAGGTCAAAAATGCATTTTTGACAATTACGGCATATGATGTGTTTTTTCGACAAAAGAAAGTCTTATTTACCTTACTATTTCCTATACACCCCTTGCTTTAAAAAGGAATGAGTACGATATGCGTGTCTTCTCCCACCTGGGGTGTTGAGGTATCGGTGTTTGTTTTAAGTTTGTTTCTACGGATGCTCTCAGTTGACCGACAGCTCTTTTTTTGGTTTTTCTCACCTCTTCCACGTCGTCAAAACGCTGTCCTTTCATATCCCTTTTTATTCGCGCAAACAAAAAGAAGTCTCACGGAGCAAGGTCAGGTGAGTAAGGAGCGTGGAGCAAGGGAGTTTTTTTGACAAGAACTGACGCACCGAGATGGCCGTGTGAGCAGGTGCATTGTCATGATGTAAAAACCAAAAATCGGGCCTTTTTTGTCGCACACTCTTCTCAGAACCTCCAAATAGAAAGCCTGATTAACAGTCTGACCTGGGAAATCAAAATTTCACTATCCCTCTCACATAAAAAAAAACAAATGAGCATGGTCTTGATGTTTGACTTCACTTGACGAGCTTTCCTTGTGCGAGGCGACAATGAAGTCTTCCATTGGCTGGACTGTTGTTTGGTTTGGAGTCGTAACCATAGCATCATGACTCGTACCAGTAATGGCCTTTGAGGAAAATCTGGGACGGTTCAGAACTGTTTTTTGAAAGCACGGCATGCTTGAATTCGACGATCTTTCTGCCCATCAGTCAGGACCCGAGGCCCAAATTTCGCAGCGACCCTTCTCACCCCCAAATCTTTCGATAAAATTCGCTGAATCGAGCTTCAAGTTATTCCAGATAACTGCGCCATCTCTTCAATGGTTTGTCATCGGTCTTCAAGCACAACTGCACGAATCTTTTTGACACTTTCGTTAGTTCGGGAAGTTGAAGGACGTCCAAAACGAGGTTGGTCATCAATTGACATCTTTAAAACGAGAAAATCACTGGTACACTTGAGTTTTTCCCATAGCGCTTTCCTTGTAAGCTGTTTTCAACATCACAATAGTTTCTGGCGCGTTTTTCCGAACTGGAAGCAAAATTCCACAGCCGCTTGCTGTTCACTTAAACCTGCTATGAGAGAAAAACTAGAAGCAAGCAAAACTGCTTTTAACAAGAAAAGTGACTGTGACCAGACACAACCTTTTCAGGCGATGCTACTGAGTGCACTGAACTCGAAACGAGTTGCTTGACGCATCCACCGCAGAGCTATTCCGATTACTTTTGGGTACTCCCTCGTATTTATACAGAGAACGGTGCAAGCTGTGAAGTCTCATTCTAACCTGAATAAAATTAAAATATTCAAAAGGGTGTGCACAGTCCATATAGATTTTTGCATTTCGAATGGAATAATCAGCATATTATTCATTATAACGTAACTTGGTTTTGTTTTTGAAAGTGTTTCTGACAATGATTTTGAATTAAAATAACATATTTGGTAATACATCTTACTATAATTACTACCTGTAAACAATCAAAACAATAATCTAGGTTAGGTTCAGGTAACGCAAAAATTTTTTATTTTTTAAATCTTTGTCATAATTACTTTCATACACTTATCTTCTTATTATGTAATGGCGTCGATGCATTAATAATACGAAAGCTCATAAAATATCGCTTGATATCTAGTTTATATTGTTGCCCTATAAAATAATCTTGATCGCTTTTCGCGATGCAGCAGCAATAATAATACTTTCAGGAAAAATAAGAGAATCAGAAACGGAATTGATTCAATAAAGTTCGAAGATCTTTCCTATTTCTGAAGTTCGTCGTACGTTTCAGTAATTCTTATTTAGCTTTTCGGAGTTAAAGTTAAGTAGCCTGTAGCTATACATTCGTATCAAAATAACTCAGGCATAATCTAGTTATCTTGATTAGGAGCGAGAAAGTCTGCCTTGACAATCGTTCCACCATCTTAATTGTGAAACTTGGTTGCATAAACAAAAGCTTTAGATATTCTCAAAATGAAAATTAAAAGATTTTCTGTATTTCCTCTAAACTTTAAAAGTTCTAAATCTGTATTAGCGAAACAATAATAAAAAATTATTTTGTTTTTACAAAAAATTATTGAACCTTTATTCCAGTTCGTTCGTCCATACATACTAACCTATGCAGCCATGAAATGGTATCGTAAATTACGTACATCGTTTGATCGTTCGCAAACCTTGTGAAACACTGATTTTCGCCAACAGGAAGCCTATAGTAATTACTGAAGCTATAAATAGTTGTAGTTCCGATAAAACTTAACAAGCCTGCTATAAGTGGTTAGTGCAATTGCATTGCAATACGTGAAATTGGTGGGTTGTTAGTGGAATTTATGGAGATTGTTTGCTTAGTTCTTTTGTTTTGCTTTCTTGCGGGTTTTAACTTGTATTGCCATTGTTGGAAATGGGAAATGTATGGGAAGAATTGAAATTGCAGTTTAAAGTACTTAGCAGCTGTTTTTATTATTTGAAAATTAGTTTGTTCGAAATGTTTTGTTGATGTTCAGGAATTTCTGCACTTGTCTCTATTGTCCTAGGTCTTGGTTTTCTCACGTACGTATTTGTTTTTGTTTTACTTATCTCATTTGTTTGCGCTAAAAGTTATCTATATTGAAATAAATTAAAATTATTGATTAGTGATAATCTATCTAACCAAATGTTATTTATTCTTTCCTTCCTTGGTATCAGCGTCTATTTAAAAATATCCGAATTTGAATTATTTACAAACCCTTCACAGACTGTAGGCTGAAAAAGATTGCAAGGAGTTATTATTGACGATACTTTAGAAGGAAGCGTGAAAAGTAGCGGCTCGTTAGGTCTAGCACAGAAACTACCGACTGAGGGAGTGGATCTTATTCCCACCTGGAAATTCCGACCGTTTCGCCCTCGGGCGACAAAGACACAGACCTCTCTAAATATAAATATCAATGCCGGTACGTACCAACTCGAGCAAGATTTGATACAGCTCAAGCGCATGGGAAGCAGGACCATTAATTGGCTATGTTACAGAATAATCAGCTAAAGTTAGGTTCTTCAAGTTGGATATAGAATAATGGGAGATAGAATGTTTTGCGGATTGGCACATGAGTTGCAGTTGATACACAAATTAAGAAAAAAAAACTAAAAAACCAAATACACCGAGGTTAGTGCTCTTGAGTGAGGTAGTATCTATACGATTTAGATAAGAGAAAAGGAAAATACAAGGTTCGAAAGTAATTCACACAATGGACCTGGTCTGGTCTGCAAAGTTCAGTAAAACGTTTTGCGTGAACATGTGTCTCCTCAAGCTTACAGCCTGTCACTGACTGGGTCGCTGGGTGTCTTCTTGTCAACGGCGATAACGTCGTGCCACACGTTGGGTGCCAGTATGTCACTAGGTGGTAGGCGTCGTTGACATTGTGCGCCATGCCAGATAACTCAGTGAATGTTGGCCTTACAGGATCGACCCTTCTCTCTCCGGTACGTACATCGCAATGGACGGATCTCTGATGATTTCTTGTAGTTCTAGATTGGTTGGTACTTTTCAGTTGTTTCTTCTTTGTTTAGAAATAAATCAATCCTCAAGGATCTCTTTTATTTCAGAAGTTTTTTATTTATTCATTATTTCAAGAGAGTTGTTTTATTTATTTTTTTCCTCTTCATGTATTATTTATTGTTATTCTTTTTCTATTTGTTATCCTTTTTCTTCTTTTTGGCCCTTGATTTTTATTTGTAGGTTTTCTTTTGAATTTCTTTTGTTTAAGATAAAACAAACCACTTGGTCGCATTGGCCTACTTATCTGATAGTTTTCTTGATGATCTTTCTTCTTCTGTCAAGAAGATGAGGTGGAAAATAGGATAATGCCCCGAATTGCCTTTCGTACCTAGAGGAGTCTAGATTGTAGTTTTGTTTTTGGGACTTAGTGTGGTTAATTTGCTGGCTAGCGGAGTTTTCTATGGAATGCTTTCTAGAACTGATAATAGCGTAAGCGTTTGAATGAGAAAGGCTATTGGCGAGTGTTAAAATCTACCTAAGATGATAAAAAAGGAGATCGGCCCACATGTGAGTAGTTTTTTGTAATGTTTGTATGCATGGGAAGCGTTAATACCAATACAGTCTTCAGTAAAAGAAAATGACTAAGGTCAGTTTTTCTAGTAAAGGTATCTTTCCCAGGGGCAAAGAATTGCAATATGGATGGATAGTAGAACAGTTCGAAAGAAATTGTGGCTAGGAAAGCAGTTGTTGTGTTGTTTATCACATGATTGATAGATTTATATCTAAGCAAAGATTTCCGAGAATTTGCAACAATAGATTGAGCTGGACAAAATATCAGTAATTAATAGTTGAAGGTTTTTGATTGGGTTCTGAACATGATCATCAAGATCCAGCCATTGCATTTGAACTTGCTGAATCAGTTCCATTGATTCATGCACGAAGTGAAGGTTTTCACGAACTGTATTTAGAGAAGAATTGGGAAGGTTCTTTTGAAATAATGTTATGTAGCCGAGGAGTTCATAAGGGTAGCTCAGAGATTGGATCTAAGTAATATCCTGTAGATTTATCCAGAATAAAGTTTAGATTTAGAAATAAGGCAAGTAGCAAAGTACCTAAGTGAGGAAAGGCATCTCACAGAGCAGCACGCAGGCTCTAATTATATCAGTTGTTAACATTACAAAAAGGGCATTTTTTGCGATTTCTTCGAGGCTACTAAATTTATACAAACTGCTAACTTTGTTAAGTTAATATAAAACAGTTCTAAACAGTTATAAGACAGACAGCAAGCCGCTGTTTATATAACGATAATATGTTTAAGGACCTCAGAAGGAAATTGTAATATTTATTGTGAAAGTGATTATAGGAACACATAAGCCGGTATTTGTCATATTTTCGTGATTAGTTTTATGAAGAAAAATATTTCAATCAATAATAGCAATCAAAACAGTATTATCCGGTGAGTATACAGGGTGATTCTGAAATAAAGGGTATCCTCTTAAAGGTGGATAGCGGTGTGATAGTATATACATTTGCGATAAAAAAAGGTAGGTAAAAATTGCATAGTTTCCGAGAAAACGACTTTTGAAATTTAATCGCTAAGCCAAGCCGGTCTTGCTCTCATACTTTTACTTAAGTAAAAATCGATAGGGGTTGACTGACCCTCCTTGTCATTAGCAGGTAGCTATTTACATATGTAAGGGTCGGAACATGTTGTCACAATCAGTCAGTCTTTGACTTTCCTGAGAGTGACAAGGTGTGAAAAAATTTAAAGTGAGCGAGATGTTTACCACTCAAGAGTTGGCAAACATAACTTTAACGTATGGAGAATGTCATTATAATGTAGAAGCGACAAAACGACTGTACGCCGATCGTTTTCCACAACGAAGACGGCCTTCGCGGAATACAATACTGCAAAGGATACAACGACTTCGTGATACAGGTAGCACCGTCGCAACATATGAAGGCCGTGGACAAGAACGAGCACCGCACTTTCTTCAAGTGGAAGAAGATGTATTAGATATGATTAATGAAGATCCTACAATAAGTACCCGCGGTATCGCACGCGACGTGAACGTTTCCCAAGCAACAGCGCATCGGATATTAAAGTCGTACTTATTACATCTCTATCACGTAGGACGGGTTCAGCATTTAACTGAAAATGACTTTGCACCGAGACGAACATTTTGTGAGTGGTTTCAACAAAAAACAATGCAACAACAGGAATTTGTAGAGAAAGTACTGTTTACGGATGAGTGTTGCTTTACGCGAGATGGTATCTTAAATTTTCATAACGTACATTGTTGGAATGACGCTAATCCTCCGTGATTAGGGAAAATAAATTTCAATGGCGGTTTTCTATTAATGTGTGGTGTGGCATTTCAGGAGACACATTGTTTGGACCCTTTATTTTACCACAGCGGTTAAACGGAGACACGTATCTGGAATTTCTAGAAAACAGGTTGCCAGATATGTTGGATGATACACCTCTAGAAACTCGTGGGCACATGAAGTCTGTTGTATATCGCACGGAAGTCGAAAACGCGGAAGACCTTCAACAACGCAGTTTAGCAGCAGCCGCAGAAATTCGCAATACAGCTGGAATATTTACTCGTGTGCGTAACAGTTTTCACCGACGCATAGAGGCTTGTCTTCAGGTCGACGGTGGTCATTTTCAACATTTGTTGTAATATTTTGGTAAGTTGCCCGTCTTTCGAGTAATTAGATGATAACATGAATGCGTAAACGTCGCGATACTCTGTTTAGTCTTTACAAGAAAACGAAAGAAGATTGAATTATGAATTATGGCCCTTTTTTATGCGCTTTTGAATGATATTCGCATTTCTGACAGTAACAAAAGGAACTATATTTTCGCGTTAAATAGGCAGCGGTCAGCGACCTTAATTTTACTATTGAAATATGTTTTTAGAAAAAGAAATTGGAAGTACCTAGTTGGTGGGGTAAAGCCAGTGCCTTTGAAAGAAGCAGGTACCAAATATTTAATCTCCAAGAAAACGTTTTGACGGGAAACCTTTTTATAATTCTCACTTTTTTGGATTAAGAAGTAAACATGATGGGGGGGTAAAATAAAGTTGCTGTACTTGCTTAGTTGACAGACTTACTATTTACTACTTGCTCGAGATGAAAGAAGGCGATAGCTTATGTTAAAAGGTACCGCTATTTCGCCGAAAGCATGGTAAACACACCAAACTTTTCTCGCACTTTAAACGCTTATAATAGTTTTTCTGGTTTCTACAATGCCATAAATAACCTATGGACACGTTTATAACATTTACTTTTTGATCTGTAAACGGAAAAATATTAAAATTTTACTGGTAGTGACTTTTTTCTGTAAAATCCCGAAGAACCAAAAACTTCAATAAGCATTATGCTACATAAATAAAAATTGGTTGATTTTATGGAATTGAGTTAAATACAGAAGCGATAACTAGTAGTATCTTCCATAATGTTTTCTATTCAAAGACTAAATAATAATAAGGGATTAAAATGTTGCTTGCGAGACTGGAGTCTAATTGCTCGTGACATAAATTATGCTATTATCTTTTTACTGTCTTAATACATTTCAACAACCCTGCCTGTTAAACATATCACAATTTCTTTGATCTCCTTAACTTCAGATTTAAGAAGGAAAAGTTGAAAATGTCCAGGGGTAGCTTATGATGGCATTTATTGTTCATTGTGCTACTACACCTGCGTTAGTTCAAAGAAAATAGGCACGTCTGGCAAATTTTCATTCTTGCACTACAATGGTTTTACAACAACCGTAAATCTCCTTAACTTTCACTTTTTACTCCGAAGGCGAGAATACAAAGAACACTTTCCTTTTTCTAACCAGAGGCGGCTTCAGTATTTAATATTTCGGAAAATTGTGAAAATTTTCAACTTTCACGGAGCCACTTCGTTTCTTCATTTTTTGTTTTGTTTTAGCCTCACTTATCACCTATTAAAAGCATACCCTTTATTTCATAATCACCCTGTATAGTTGTTTGGTAGTTTTAGAAAGTATCAAAATAAGGCAGTTGGGTTAAAGAACTGTGTATTTATCCTTAGCAATGTTTATTTGAGTTTTGTGTGTTAAAAGTAAGAGATATAATTAAAACCTAAATATTTGTTTGAAACCATCATGTAAACTCAATTTTGTAATTATAGAATGGCTTTGATTCTTATATCAACAGGATAATATAATAAAAATGTCAAAAAGTAAATTTGATATTGTAGACATTTTTATAGTCTACATATTATATATTGATCTTGCTATTTTCTTCACTTATACCTATTGAATGTCATATCCTTTGTATAATTTACGTTATCCAATACTTTAAAAAAATATTCTAATCTTTTGTCTATTTTATATGCTTTAGATTTGCTTTTGTAAATGTTAAACTTACTTCTTGCAATACAATAATTTTATATTATGTACGTTTGTTGACTACACTACAATGTCGTAAAATTCGATGCTACGTATTATTTCATAACAATACCAAAAAGTTATTTTAGCATGAGGATTTATCGTTAAAGATGGTTGTAGAGCGTACGCCTACCTCGTGATATACATACCTACAAGAACGGATTGTTCGAATTGCGTGACAGGTAAAAGTTTAATTTGATTAATTAATTACTTTGAATAATGTTTATGTATTTCCAAAAAGTTTTAATCACCGCCGTTATTCTTGTTACAAAATACAATCCGAGAAAGTATTATACGGTAATTGTATTAGTTTGAAAAGTTCGTAGGGGTTGGAATACAATAAGTTCCTAGCCCACATGAAAAAAAAAGCCGCCAAGACATGCATTTTAAATATTTATGAAGGGTTTTTATAAAATCTCGCGTCCAAAAAAGCAGACTTGTAAATGTCCCATATTTTGTGCGTTGACAGGTCTATATTTGAACGCCTAAAAAGGATCGGGCCAATATCTCCTTGCTTTCATGTACTTGTAGGAATAGCAGGTTGTGTAAAAACTCACTTATTGTTAGTTGAATTGTTTTTAATTTTTTGTTTTCAATAAATATTGATTCGTAATATGCTTGGGAATATGAGAAAATTTTAGTATACTGGGTGTTTCAGATAAAGTGATTCAAGTGGAAATCTCGATTATATGAAGAGATAAGAAAAATATACTTGTAATAAAAAATGATCACAAGAAACTTAGCTACCAAATTGAAGGGTTACTCTCAAAACCAATCAAATGTCAATGCTTTACTGAGCCGTTGCCAGTCGAACTAACGTTTCTGTAAGTTGTTACATTAACAGCTAGTTACTTAATGGTCAATTTACAGTGAAATTTAAGTAGACATATATTTATTTTTTTTAAGTATTATTCGCATCCATCACCATTGTCCTTCTCATCGAAGTCAATATTTGACTTTTGACTTACACTTCCGTGATGTTGAATTTCTCCTAGAAAGATGCAGTATATTTTTTAGTTTATTGAAACCGAGAAGAAGCAGATTTTCATATAAAGTCTCCATATCTAGATCGTTTTCAAGGATGTTTTTACTCTGCACAGCATACTTAGTTCATGTACCTGAATATGTTGGTTTCACTTTGACATAAGTCCAGTCTGCAGATATCTCAATGATACGAGCTTGACTTAGATTTAAACTTGGCTGAGGACTTTTCAGAAAATAAGATGAGCATGTCTTTTGGATATTAAAGAACGTATCCTGGCTCATATTGACAACGTTAAATTGAGATGGTTTTTTCCTTGTTTCTCTTATTAGAAACTCCAATCTTCCGGTATCTCTGGACCATGAATGCGCTTCTTTTTTTCAACGAAAGCAGAGTCTTGATCGTTGGGAAGGAAAGATAGAAAATGCACCATTACATGGTTCTTATATTGACCGGCACATCCATTGCTGAATATAACTAGATGATCTTTCCTTATATCCCTGTTGTTGAGGTAATGTAAGAATCATTGATGTCACATCGTTGGCATTTTTTTTGCAATATCTACTGTGTAAACATACAGGAAAGCTGAATCATCTGTCAACGTAATACCATAACTGGCTCTACAAAATACGTCACCTTTTCTTATGTGTGATAATGGCAGATTCTATTGAAAATCGAACGAAATCACCATGCACTTGCCTGCTTGTGCCTTAGTTTGTAATGCTTCTTCAACTGTGTAAACTATTTAGCTTTCTGTAGGTGAAGTTCTTTCTCAATCGCTAGTTGACGTTTTATTGTGGCATCTTCAGTAGGTTCTATTTTCAGTTCATCCCATTTGGAGCACGTATCGGTCCTTGGAACACCAAACGCAATATTGAACTCATTCTTGAAGATGTTGTAATATACAAGATAGGAGACACGAATCCTAATTTCTTGTAGAAACATCTTGTGCATTTTCCTGACGCTTAATTCCTCATGTAAATAGACCTTGTCGAAATTATCTCTTCGAAAATGCTAAGACTGTCTTTTCCGGAAAGAAGAAGAAAGAATGTGCAGTCGTATTAGGTTTATGACTTGTCTGGTGTTCTGGTAGGCCTGTTGGCATGTTTTCCGCGGTTGTCACGAGGAAGTACACTAGAACTTCTGAGCGAATCTTGAATTACCCGAGTCGATCTCGAGTAATACCATGTAAGCTCAGCAAAGCAGTATGGCATACACACACTAATTTTGTAATAAAAAGCAACAGAATGATCAAACGAAGGGCCATCATTGTCGTTGTTATAAGCACGTCTAGGTCTTCTTTGTTTTATGTACGTTTGCGAAAAATATAAGACCCGCAAGATAACTGTCTTGTTCATTCTTTGTTGGCAATGAATTAAACTTTTGTAATATATCTTGACGCTGATCAGGTTCAATCTTGTCAAATGAAATCGGTCATTTTCGATATTAGCTGTTTATGCTATAATACCCCATTTTCACACAGCTGCATTGCAGTGAGTATGGCAACTTTTAATCACACAACTTGTAAACACGTGACAATGCAAGTGCTAAATGACAAAGTACCAACAGCTAAAATTTCAAAAAAACTGGCATTGGTTGTTCTTGAGAAAAAACCAGGGCTGGACTAATGCATAAGCAGACTAAGCACAAGCTTAGGGCCCCCTCTCAATAGGGGCCCCCTAAAATTTTTATTATATAATAATTTTCTGGAGATAGATAAATTATTTTTGAAATATAATTATAATTATGTTAATTAATTTTATTGTAATCATTTGTTTAATAAAAACATTTAGACTCAAACTGTCGTACATGCGTTGATGCATACCAACGTCGAGACCAACGAATACAAAAGGTTATGTTCTGCAAAGTTGAATATTTGTGCTGATCTTCTTCAAAGAGGAGTGATGAACTGATAACGAAACAAATAGTTTTAACAGTTAACTATTTGAAATGTGTAAGTATATTATGAATTAAAAGTGTTGTTATTCTTGACAAGTTTCTTTAATAATGGAAGACCCAGATGTAATTAGGGGACTTGCGCTCGACGGCTCGTCAAGCCATTTCCCAAATTGTGGGATTTTTCTGAAAACATGAAGTGTCTCAAATTAAATTTAAAAAATACTAATATTTAATTAAACAGCATGATACTGTGATGATATTCAAAAATCTAAAGCGATGCCCAAATAAGAAAAAGTAATAATGACAATGATCTTCACTAAATTCAATTTTAAAGACATAAAATGTGACAACAAAGTATCAAACAATTAAATTGAACATTTTAAGTATTTGGAAATGTATTATATAGTATATAAGTTACGATTTGTAAATAAGTTAAGAAAATGAACATTCTAGATTAGTTAAATGATATGATTACATGATAGTTGTTTATTGATAAAAATTGATAAGGAGTTTATGTAAAAAAAAACAGTTGAATTTGTTGAATAATTCTTGATAGGAAGTGGAGAGAAAAATTTTTTTAAAAGAGTTTAGAAATTTAGAAAAGTTATTTAAAATTTCAAAATAGAAAACAAAATTTTAAACTTTTTTTTGAAATAATAAAAAGGAAATGTAAAATTGTTTGATTAATTAACTGTCAACTTGAAAGAGATTGGTCACGTGTTGATCATGGTGTCATTATTATAGATCATCAATAAAAGATCATCCAAGTTGCATAAAATAATCACATTATAATCTTTAATCACAATTATTTGACTTTTGGTCAAATTATTTGACATAAAAAAAATATAAACGTAAAAATATAAAAGATAATTATAAACTTTCAATAAACATTGTGTTGTATCACAATACGTAACTATCCAAGTGGAGCACAATAGCGAAAAGTAGCAGAAGAGATGAAACAGACAGCTGATGAAGTACGAGGCTGGATTGAAAAGTTTCCGGAATAGCCCATAGATGGTGGCCGTAATTTAATTTATTTTGCATCATCAAGTAGGCTGGTATTTCAATTGCTTATAGAAAAAAAATCAAATTGATCTGCCATTTAGTTCACTTTTGATAACCGTTGATGCACTTGTATTTCGTGATTTTTCAATTATGGAGAAAAATTAAATTAAAGCTCGCATTATTTTTTTTATTTGGAGGGCAAAACAGCCACAGAAGTTAAAACCACATTGGATTCTGTTCTTGGCGACTCTTCACCATCGTTTTTAGATTTCTGAATTCAAACCTGGACATACCGACACAATTGATGAACCTCGTTCAGGGAGTCCGAAATATGCGACTACTACAGAAATCATTGACAGGATCCATGAAATGGTGTTAGACAACTGTCGAATAAAAGTTCGTGAAATAGTTGAGGTTGTGTGCATTTCATATGAACGGCTTGTCAATATATTGCACCAAGAGTTGGAATTAAAAATACTTTCAGCAAGCTGGGTGCCGCGTCTGCTTACTCGAAAACAAAAACGCATTCGTGCTCGAAATTCAGCTGAGTGTTTGCAGTTGTTTAAAAAATCCAATTGATTTCATTAGAAGATTTGTGTCTATGAACAAACTTGGATTCACCATTATATCCCAGAAACCCAAAAACATTTCAATCGGTTGGAAAAGTAATGGTGTCTGTTTTATTTTTGGGGATGCTAAGGTCATTGTATTTATTGTCTATCTGGAGAACAGAAAAACCGTAACAGACCAAAACTTTTAGAACAACGAAATGCAGCAATTCGTGAAAAACGTCTCGGAATATCAAAGAAAAAATTCCTGTTTCACGAAGACAATGCACCAGTCTATGCAAGTGCAATTGCTCAACAAAGAAAATCGAGTTGAAGTTCGAAATATTTGCCATCCCCTCTCCTTACCCGATTTGGCTCCGTCAGATTTTCATCTGTTCACAAACTGAAAAATTTCTATCTGGAAACAAATTCAGGTCCAATGAAGAAGTCATCGGCGCCGACGCGACGCTTCAGATTCATATTTTGCAGGCCTCGAAGAAAACCATTTCCTTGAAGGGATTGAAAAGTTGGAGATGCGTTGGTGTTGAATTACAGGGTGATTATGTAAAAAAATAAAATACGTCTTATGTTGAATTTAATTTGTTTTCACTTCCATTCCGAAAAGTCTTCAATCCACTCTAGGGCCCTTGAAGGTATTAGTCCGGCCCTGGAAAAAACCCTTCAATTGCATTATCTGATAATTTATTGAACTGCTGGTTTTGTCGGAGATAACTTTTTGTAGTGTCACTCCTTCAAGTTTTTTGGTGCGCCCCAGGATAATCAAGCAAAGCTAGCCTACTTGCAGTTGTGCAAAAATGAATTTTAATCGGTTTATCTATTAAATATAGCTTTGAGCACATAAAGAAATATTAATTGGTGGCCGATGTGTAGATATTCTACACTAAGAGCTCGCAACAGAGTAATAGAACAGTACTGAAGTGAAGTTGACAGAATTCTTGCATAATTACTTACGGATTTTCCTGCTGATAAATTGCAATAACTAACTGAAAAACGGCCATGTAACGTATTAAGAATAAAGTAACACTACTGCAATCTGTCTAAAATATTATTCCAGTAGAACTAATGGTTTTTTCGCTGAAAGAACTTGCTTGGCAGTAAGAAAAGTTGAATAACAACCTAAGAATTCTATAAGACTTGCGGTTACATAAAACTACTTGCTTATCGTATTTTCACTTTAATCTTGACGTTGGATTGTACAATTACCTAACATATTTATTAGACAGAGTGCTGAGTTTATCATGTAATTAACAAGGTAGTTAGAAATTATAGTATTAAGTGTTAAAGCGTTTTCGCCTCATATATTTTAGAAGCAAAAGTATTATACATTGTCTAAAAAAGAGGTAACCCTAGAAAATATTATTATATCGAACAAAAGAAAATAATTATGTGCCATACCAACAAAGAAGTTATAAAACTACTTTTTATTTTACTTCTTGAAAGTTAGACAGAGTATAAATCTAATCTCATTCAAAATGCAGCATTACCGACAGGGCGAGCCCATAATCTGAAATAAGCTTGAACTTAAAAGTGCATTCTTTGCGATAAGTAAGCTGAAACTGCAGAATGCTTTCCACTTTATTTAAAACTTCGCGTGTTTCTTAGTTTTATTCAGATTTCCAGAAAACTGCCCGCAGTACTTGCTCCACTTCAACTTTAACATGTTTTCACGTACACCAGCCTGCAGCTTATCTTGTTCTTTTGTGCTGGTTTAAAACGACAAGATAACAAAGAGAACATACAACTCGTTCGTTGTAACATGAAAACTTGTTAGGGCTTTCGTGAAACTAAACTCTTCCTAATCCTGAAATGCAGACATTTCCGGAAAAATCTGTTTTACGTATATAAATTTATATCCTCTTCGAACGTAAGGAAAACCAGACAAGGATGCATTTGCATTTAGTAACATTGCTTTACTATTCAAAACATCTGCTTTTTAAAATCATCACATTGTCTGTTATTATCTGAAATTTATTTTTCTTCCAGCTGTAAAACTAAATGTATTTTCTTTGTTTCAGGTAAGATCAGTATTTCGGTAATCGCATAATAAGTAATTCGGTAAGTTCTTTTAATTTTCGCATTTTAAACAGGCGGAGATTGTAATCGTAAAAGAACGAACGGCGTTCTTTTCATATTAGGTTTTTGCTTAAAAGAAAGCCTATTCATTTTTAATTTTAAGTTTTCCAGACAGGAGAAGGACTTTTTATAAGCGGGTGTATTAACCTTTTCATATCGAATTTTACTTTCAACAAAATATATAACACAAATGCTTGGTTATAACGTAAAGCTCTTTGAATGCTCAGTAAAGCGGATTATATGCTTCTTAATGCGAAATCTTTAAAAAGGAAACTTTTTCGAAATAATCCTTTGCCGTATATTTTACTTACTCTATAAAAATTTCAAAACTCGTTTCAATAACTTGTCGCAATTTTATTTACGTAAAGTATAGAAGAGTGTTTGTCATATTATGATAAAGGGATAAATCGTCATAGAATTGTATACGCACCATAAGGTGTAGGTATCTCGCAATATTTGAAGAGATTTGTTCATTCAGAGATGAGTTTTTCCGAGGTAAGCTTTTCATGAGGTGTTTTCGCTTGCTAGATGGACAATACATAGATAGGGGAAGGTTCTATCCTTAAAAGATAGGAAAAAAAGTTACAATAAAAGAAAAACGAAATGCCCCGGACTAGCCTTTGGTGGTCTTGATTCTGAGTAACTACTAAGGAGTTGCAATTCAAACACAAACTCGCCAGTTTTGCTGGTTTAATTAACAACAGTATTAAAACACAACAAAGCAAGCTTATAAAAACAACTGAAGCATATAACTCCCAATAAAATTTTAATTATAGAAATTAGTGTTCTACCTAATAAGTTTATAACTTCATCTTAAGAAATTAACAAAGAGACAAGACAAGAAGATTAAAAACTAATTGATCAAAACACCTTACCTCCCAAACGGAAGTTTGGTTATCAGAAATATGTTACAGACATGCGAATGTACAAGATACTCGATAGATATGTCAAGACTCGTGCCACGAAGTACCTAACAATTCATTCATAAGATGACCATTCGTACTGGATTTTTCCGAGACATCATCACAACGGTGTGTATGTTCGGCAGCAGCCACAAATATGGATTTCTTGCTACATTTACTCAATATAAATATGGTAGTGCTTTATAATTATTCAAGATTCTCATACTTGCACACTTATTACAACCCTGGTGGTTTACAGTCTAAGACATACATACATGGGCAGGTGAGCCATCCATATCAACAGTGACTGATATGGATATCTGATCAAAATAACTTAGTTCTGATAGTCGAGCTGTAAAATAAACGAATGTGTTTTGTTGTTTACACGAACAAATTTGATCAATTTGGCTCTGTGCTCATACAAGACCTTAGACGATTGTCTTCTTATGTTTCTATTGTTTTACAGTGTACAAGATCCTTTTGGTATGTCTCCTTAAAACAATCTCTATGTGGCTACTGCTGGCTTGAGCTGAACTACTTAATAAATAAAAGTAATTGCGTTTTAGATTCGGGGTTTGCCCTTCACCAAGTTACATAAAATGAGAAGTGACTTGGCTCCGCTACTTCCGGTAGTTAGCAATCGGCTTTACCTCCCAGCAAAGGCTAACAGTCAGGTTTCGCCATTCTTTAAGACGCCTAAAGTGATGGGCTTCGCTCTTCCAGCAAGCTACTTTCGGTGGTTAACAATCTGGTTCGTCCTTCACCAAGTCATCTACGCTACTTAACGGTCAGGCTTCGCCTTCATCAGACCACCTTCTATGGTTAACGATTGGACTTCATCCTCCATCAAGGTACCTAAAGTGACTAACTGTCGGGCTTTTCCCTCTATTGTAGTTGTGGTGGCTAACAGCGTTAAGATCGGCCTAACGGTCGGATTTCACCTTACCACCAAGCTGCATCAATAACTATTGCAAAGTGAATTTAAAATTATAGGTCAACGGTTTAGTAGTAGGTAGTCATGCTCATATTAGTAGAACTTCTAGTTGCTGCAGTTTTCTCTATATTTCTCTAAATTGTTATTTCACAGACTGAAGTTTGCAATGCCCTAAGCAGATTTTGAACGTATATTTTTGCAACAAAAGCTTGAAAACAGAAAATTTATGAAAACAACGCTCTCTTGGTCATAAAAGTGGTCAGTCGAGCGTTATACAAGTTTTTACTTTTGAAATGTTTCGAGTTCTAGATCTATTAGGCCGAATAGACCTCTTGCAATCGAGCCTTTGTAGATCATCGATCTTCTTGTACTTAGAAGCAGGTACTACTCTAAGAAGCTTTCAGTATCTAAATCAATTGTTTTATTTTGGTTCTAACTTCGAGACATTGACACATAGAAAGTCGACATTGACGAATAAATACCAAACGGAAACTTACATTAGACTGATCTTTAAGCTGAACCTTCGTCTCTTCGAGTTTCAATAAGGCTTTCTGGAGCTGGTTTTGCTTTTTGGTCGGTTGGTCTTTTTGTTCTTTGCAAAAAGTATAACTAGAATTCTTGGATTGTGTCAAGTTAATTTCGCTAGGTTTTGAACGGGTCATGTCCACACATTGTTCGGATTTTTTGACTAATTTCCTTAATTTTTTTTTTGGAACCTGGACACTCCTTTCAATCTACTTTTTTGATGGACCCTTAATGAAATGGGACGAATCGATGAAGATGCCAGATATTTTACACAAATCGTATCGATTCAAACCAATTAGTAAAGTGGACAAGAAATATTTAAAAACGAAGTTCTAAAGAAATCACAGGCCCGCTCTAAGCGGGAGTACAGGGTGTACACCGCACGCGGGCGGTACGTTCAGGGGGGCGGCAAATACAGCTATCTTGTCATCTTCAGACTTATTCTTATTCGTCTTTTGTTTGGTGTTGGTACTTTGTCTCACTATCAGCTGGCTTTGTCAGTTATCTCATAACAACTAGTGTTACCAACAAGAATTAAGCAGAAGTCTCAGTTTAACACATTATAAATTACCAGAAGTCGTATTTGCACCGTTTTCGGTTTTTTGCGTTTTTGATCTAGAAGATGACCTTATAGGAAAAAGTGCGTTAAACCTTTTTTTCCCTATTTTATGGCCCATTAAAGTCTTACAACTACGTTTCCCTAAGAACTCGGATAACTGACCCAAAAAGGTGCAAAAGAAAGCAAATTATGTTGTTTTCTTCAAATACACCCAAAGAAACGAACGGACGTCTCTGGTACCAACTAAGCTTGTTGTCTTGGTGATGCTCCTTAATTTTAAAAAATCCCAGCTTGACCGGACCCTAATTCACCAAGTTGCAAGTTTTCTAAGTAGGCGTCTCCGCGTGCCATGGAGAAAAGTGCAAAGTTAATCGAATCGAGTCGGGTTTTCTTAAGTGGATAAATAAAAACTTCCAGAACATAAATTTCAAATATTATGTTGATCAGACTATTCGGGCAGATTTGATGGGGTGGTTGTAAAGTTCGCAGATTCCCCAAACGGTCTTTTGGGGAGTTTTGAAAATTTTTTAGTTTTTCATTGGACTTTCTCTTCTATCCTATCCGTATATCTCCTATAGTACTTGCTACAGACTCCTGTAGCTTTTATAGTTTCTGGGCTACGAGCCCTCCTTGGTTTGTACTGTCGCGCCCTCTAGCGGCCGAATCGTAATTCGATATCTTTGCAACCCATCTCCCGATCTCCCCACGGACGCCTATTAACTCAAATTTGCCTGGGACAGAATATTCTTTGGGGACTCTACACCATAGCGTTCTTGGTTCCAGATCGCTAGGCGTGCCAATAAGGCCCAGTCGATTTTACCCATTTTCGCCGCTAAGTCATCAGTCTTCCCGTTCTCAAGTTATTTCGACTTTTCGTTATAAAATTTTCACCTTGCTCCCCTCCTATTGGATGATTAATGAAAAGCCACTAGGAGCCTAGTCGTTTTATATTTATTATGAGTAAATGTACTGCTACTTTACTTCTGTGTTCTTTCTTATTGTGTTTCTCATACAGGTTAGGTTATACTGATGAGTGATGAGCGTTATAAATTCCAAAACATATAGATAAAAATAACTGAACAAAACCGTCAAATCCGTTACCGAAAACGACAACCAAATCAAATTCTCATTAGTTAGTAGTTCCTGCGCTAGATGTCGCTCGCATAGTTAATCTAATTACAATTAAAATTAATCTAAAAATTGTAACAAACTGTCTGATTTCAAAGGAAATTAATGTGATTCAATAATCACCAGAAATCTCCAAAACCATATGATTATTTCATCAGCTTTGAGACTTTTCTTTATATTATTACTGGAGTTGCAAATGAATATTAAAAATATCCAGATTTGGGGATAAAATCATCAAATTGGCAACAATGCTAACAACGCCATCTATCGGAATTAAGATGCGAAACGTCTGCAGATTCGAACCACCTTAACAAGAGTAAGTACCGTAAGTACAATCAGTAAGTAAGAGCCGGGCGTTTGACATGACATTGGTTTTAGAAAATTCTGCGTTATAAACACGCAATGATAATAAATTGTTTGATTTTGTAAAGTATTTCTTTATTTTTTTATACACCCATATGTAACAAAACTAAAAATTCTTGGTACAATTTCAGTCAGGGACTGGATGGGGGTGAGGGTGGCATATTCGGTTTTGCACGCGGGCGTTGAGGTGGTTAGCGGCGGGCCTGTTTGAACCAACGACTTACAAATACGGCAACGTCTGCATACCTCATCTTCACGTAAAAATATTTTAGTTTGATCATTGTTAAACTGTCTTTTTATACTTTGTGAACAATTCTACGAATTTTTATAAATTTTGTAAAACATTAACCTTAATGAATTTCAATGATTATCCTTTAAATTAAAGGAAAATCTCAAGTAGGTAATTATACGTTTTAATCGGGTTATGTAGTAAATTCACCTCCAACTCACTAACTTGCTAATGAGATTATTCTACTTGCATTACCTGCAATTGAATCTTGCTATACAGCAGGATCTAATCACTTGCTCACAGTAAATAATTTTGCTCTTATTGCTATGGCCTTTTAACCCGAATGCATAAGAGATTGCAAAATGCAGAGTAAAAGAGCAACTAAAGAATCTCACGCTCTTGTCGATCCGCTGAAGATAAATAAAACAATTTGCATCTCGTTCAGAGTCCTCTAGCTCTTTTCGTTGTGCAGGTGGATGTGTCAGTATGTGTAGTTATATGTATATACTTAACATAGCCCATTTTGATCAAGGCCGGCCGGATACCCACTTGCAAGTGTTTGCAAGCGAACAAAGGGCCCGTAGGCAGGCTTTATAAACCCCTCGTGTCGTCCTCTACCTTGGCGTGATATCAGATTCAATGTCGCGAAATCACCCATCTTCAAGATCGCTGTAGGATGATTTTATGTAGCCTCCTGCAGGTTCAACCCAACGGAATTACTACAGGCCATGCACGCTCGTATAAATGCAAATGCGCACGTAATAAATGGTTGGCTTTGAATTTTGCGCTTACAAATTGCATGTAATGTTGAATTATTGTCATCAAAAATGTCTTTATGGTTATTAATATTTGAATTGTAGTTGCGATATACCCGATTAGGACGGCAGTAAGGTAAGAAACGATTTCAAGGCTTAGCTGATTAAGTTGTTCTTTATTATGGAGCTGTTTAACGAAGAAGTTGTCTTGTTCTGTTTTGCTTTTTTATTTTTTGGTTACACCAAGCATTCCTAAGTGCATTTTTATTATTTCCCTCAAGTGGAATTTTTAAAACTTTATATAACTAAATACTTTAAAACAGAAAAATTATTTTGGGCTTGGACGGCAGCCATTAATTAATTCATTAATAAATTAGGCCTCTCTAGAACACCAAAGAAAAGGTTATGACTTCTTCATAGTACCTGTGTGAGTTTATTATCTGATTTAGACATAATTATGACACAATTCATAACAAAGAGAAACTTTAATCTGTGTCGTTTACTTCTGATAGATTGAATAGGTTAGAACAGTTTAATGTGAAACTGGAATGAGTTTTTGCAGGGATTTTGTTATGGTCAGACAGGAATTAATTGATTTTAGTAATAATTTAGGCAATTTGGAAAGAACAAACTGTGCAGAATTTAAAGGCAGGATGGCTCAACGCAAAATTCAAATCGGTAAGATCGACCATGGGGTCGCTAATAATTTAGGTGTAAATCTTAGATTTCTAGCTTTATTTAAAATTGCGTTGCAATTAGTAATTGGTTAGAATCTTTTACTATTTAGAAATTTAGCATTTTTACAAAATGTAAGTACCCAGAATTACAAAAAAGGCAAAGCTATATTTAGTTTAAAGTGTAGTGAACGTGTCTGATAAAGCATTATATAATATGAACGTATTTTATAATTCACTCTGAGTACACGTTTTTTATGTTTTCTCATTTTTAGAATATGAAACGTGTAGGTGCGTATTTCGTTGTTATTCTGTGCAAAGTAATGAAAAAGACGACGCCGCGCCATTCCATTTTATATAAGCAAAAAGAATTGAAAGTAAACTATTGTAGATGCAGGGTTTTTTCTGAATTTTTTTTAGTATTCTGGCGTATTCAACTGTGTAGATGTATACGAATATATTTTGTAAATTGAAGATGACGTGTTTTTATGACAAAAAGATTTACTTTTTTCTATTAGATTAAAATACTCTTCTTCCATATTGCATATCAGCAGATGAGAATAATCCTGATATTCTTTAAATCCTGCCAGATTTTATGAAATGTTACATTTTTTAATATTTCAAGTCGAGTTAAAATAAAAAGACTCGACTGATGTTGTTAGAACTTTATGCTAACTCGTCCTTGTTTTATAAATAACCACAACTAAATTTTACCTGGAACGTTAGAACACCTGGGTTAATCAGGTTTAGCCACGGTACGTGTACGTACGTGATAATATTTACGTGATTTGCTTTAGACGACGACGAAGAGAGTTATTATATTAAAGTATCATCCAAGCTGGAATAAAGGCGGGTGTACATAAAATTATAAAATAGGGCTTAATTTTAAATAGGATTACGAGATCTTTTGAGGAGTACACTTAATTTAATAATATATAATCAACTTCTCGCTAGCAAGAGTTTTATTAGGACAATTTCTATTACCCGACCTTGGAAAATCCTTTCCTGCCAGCATCGACTTGAATAAACCTTACATTATCCTGTCTGATGAGTGGGTAGAGAAAAGCTGGAAGCTTTAAACAACTCCGGGTTTTAATGATTAAATATAAAAGCCATCTCTGAGAATTTTAGGGATAGAGATTCCTTTGCAGAAATAACTTTATATATTTCTCCTGCTTCGGACCCCTTTTCTTGGGAAAAGAATTAAGAAACTGATCAAAGAAGGCAAAGTAACTTAATAATAGTTATAATTCGATATTGTGTTCATAAAATAAAATACGAAAGACTAGATTTAGATCTTTTAAGAGGGTTGTACTTTTACAGCAACCACTTATTATAATTATTTTATAAACAAGTTGGAAGAATCTTTCAGGAGAAGCGTCTAATTAGTGAACTTTGTAGACTTGATTATTTAATATTCTAGATGCCCTCATATGTACAGGGTGTCCTGACCATAAGAGTGCCACAGTTTCAAATCTTGACCGTTATGAATGCAAAAGTTCCATGTGTCATACTAGCATAGAGGATGTTTCTGGAAAGCCTTTCAAAAACGCCCTTTATAAGGAATGTTCCGTTTAAAATTTGGCAGGATAATTCTTGGTCTAGTAGCCTTGTTTGCAGTTCGATTGTAAAACAATTTTGTCACTTGTTAACTGTCATTGCAAAATAATTTACTCTTAGAGAAAGTTTAAGATGAATGAAAATTTAATTTTGAACAAATATTTAGAAAATTGCAATATTTCTGAAGTCCGGCTCGCAAAAAGTTTGAAAATCTCACGTTCGGCGGTACAAAATGTAATAAGTAATTATAAAAAACGTTTGTCAGTAGAAAGAAAAATTGGTTCAGGTGGAAACAGGAAAGCTGATACAAGAAGAGAGAAAAATATAATTAAGCAATTTCAGAAAAACCCAACCATATCAGAAAGGACTGTTGCTGTGGTACATCAAAAAGCACAGTTCATCGTATTAAAATGAAAAATGGTCTAAAGTCATACAAAGTACAAAAAGTTCCAAACAGGGATCCTACTAAGCAAAAAGTTGCCAAAACTGGAGCCAGAAAATTATATGACAATTTTCTAACAAAATTTGATTGCTGCGTCATGGATGACGAGACCTACTGCGTTGCAGATTTCAGGCAGATCCCAGGGCAAAAGTATTACGTTGCTGATCAAAGAGGAAATGTAGATTCTAAATATAAACAGATATCCAAAAAATACCTGATTTGGCAGGCTATCTGCAGCTGCGGTTTGAAAAGTGAAGAATTTATAACGACTGGTTCAATTAACACCGAAATTTATATGCAGGAATGCCTAAAAAAAAGACCAAAACCATTTTTAGACCTTCATAGACTTTCTGCTTTTTTTTTGGCCGGACCACTACAGTCGTGATGCAAAAGAATTTTGCGAAGAAAACAACATTAAAATTGTTCCTAAAGCTATGAATCCATCAAATTGCCCTGAGTTGTAAGCATCAGCAGCTTGTTCAATTTATTTTTTCCTTAATACCACTTTAGCAGAAGTTTAGAGTCGACAACTGGAATTATTTTGATAGTTTTTCCAAATCAGACTCCCATACCGCTCCAATCCTACTGCCTTTGATATTGTTGGTTTGGGGGGAAAAATAAATTCTAATGATTTTTTTTTGCCGAACTGAGACTTTCATCGGTTGTAGTGATCTTTGGTGTATAAGTCTTGGGTTTTGCTTGTCCTTCAAGCAAGAGTTTTGTTTGTCCTTCAAGCAAGAGTTTTGTTTGCCAAGCAAACCTGCATGGCGAAAATTGATGTTTGCCCAAATTTCTTTTCAGCCAGGTACGAGAATTTTAGAAAAATGATACGACATTATTAGATGTAGATTTCTCTAGATCGAATTTTGGACTTCTCAGCTCGCTGCGAAAACTGAAAGATCGAAATACTTATAATGGTTAGTTGTGGTGATAAAGTTCGAATTCTCCAAGATCTGTATAAACGAGACATTGAGAAACTGAAAATCCAAAAGTTTCAATTTGACAAATTGTTGACGCGTAAAGTGTGTCTGTTCGAACAGTTTCTAAAATTCTGAGAAGCAGAAAGTATCATTATTAACTCCAATTAGTGTATAAACTAACAAAAACGATTTTGACATTTTGTTTAAATGGTAACGTCAATGGCCAAAATTGTGTCTCAATGGATGAGAGAATCGCACATACATCGTCGTCAAAAAGTGAACGTCTGGGCAGACATGACGCGATATCTAAATTTTTTTTCAATGATTTAATACCAGCATTAGCCGCATTGTTCCCGAACGAGGTAGATCTAGCAAGATGGATGCCTGTTTAGCTGCCCTCATCCCCTTTGACCTTTTGTTTTAGGACATCCAAGAAATAAAGTTTACAAAACTAAAGACTTGAAACAACGAATGCGCCAAGAAATTTTGTCAATAAATCCTGAAACATTTCATTTTGCCACTGAAAGATTTTACTATCGTCTTGGAATGTGTCAAGATGTGCAGCGAACATCCTTGAATTTTGCTGATTTTGCTCTTTAGATGCTTTTTTTTTGTAATGTTTCACATTTTTATTTTTCGAGCTGCAAACTGCCGATATCATAAGAAACGAATCTAATTGATAGCTAACATCAGACCCCCCTTTACGTAACAAAACGTCGGTTTTTCCAATTTGATGTCATAGCTCATTCGGTGGAGGGAGAATTTTTTTCCGAGACGCTGTCAACGGCAGAGTAAATGACATTAGTCATGCATACTGGAGCAGTATCTTTGTTTTTGATGACGGATTTTCGATTTTCATAACGATTCTTTCAGTTTTTATTTGATAATATATGATAAACTTGTTTACGTTTAGTTGGGAGTATCGACTGATGGGGTTAGGACAACAAAACATTTGATGTTCGATTTTTTTCATATCACACACGGTCTTACAATTTATTAGTTCATCCTTAAATTCTTGGCAATTTCTCCTTATAGCAGTATGTGGTAATTACGTAAGTCATTGAAATATAAACCGGAACTGTGGCCTTGTGATTGAGGAAAGAGTAGGCTTGCGCTTGGCAGTGACACTATTAGTGAGCAAGAGGTACCGTCGTTTGTTGCGCAACGCATTGTCAACAGATTTCTCGCCAACGAAAGCGTTAAATCGGGTGAGATTTTTGCCCGACTGAAAGCACAGTTTGGGGATGCAACATGTGTATGATTGAGCCGAACAATTAAAGCTGACTGACCCCCTAATAGTTAAAGAAATCGAAGTGAAGATAACTGTTGGGAGTGCCTACACAATTCTTTCAGAACACCTTGGGTTCCTCAAGGTGTCCTCGAGGTGGATTCCGCCTTGATTCACAAGAAAATACTCGAAAAGACATCTGTCAGCGGCTTCTGAATCGTTTTGAAGAAGGGGACTCACAAATTGTAACGCGTAGGTTCACCAGTACGCACCAGAGAAGAAGAGGACGAGGATGGAGTGAAGGAAAAGTGGGGAGGGGGCTCCAATGAAGACAAGAAAGGTTCTCTCTGCAGGAATAATACTATTGTAGTTTGCTGGCCAATATGAAAGCTGTTTGTCGCAGCAAACGGCACAGTCAGTACATATGCGATGTTCTCCTTCTCCGTGATAATGCGCGGCCGCACAAAGCAATACTTACACGAGAAAAAATTAAGGGAATTCATTGGACAACCCTTGAGCACCCTTCTTACAGTCCTGACGTATCACCATGTGACTTTCATCTGTTCGAGCAGTTAAAGGAGGCGTTAGAAAGACAGAATTTTGACGACTGCACAGGACTTGAGGAATTTGTGCGCAATTGGCTGTTGGAACGTCCACCATCGTTTTGTGATGCAAAAATTAAGGCGTTGCCCAAACCTGTGGAAAAAATGTATTTCTGTTTGTATTTGAATGATCCACGTATTTTGACTCGCTGAGGCGAGCTGATATGTATATGTGCATTTAAAGATACGCATTAAATTATTCTTTTGGCTGTCAAGCGTACTTCACTGAAAAATAGACCATGTTAGGTAATTTCATTTCTCGGTTCGTAAAATGACATACGCTAAGGTGGTATACATCTTCAATTTCACAGTATAATTTTGGGCATCTTTTTTTAGTTAATCAAAAACCATTAGCTGATTTGTACTTGTATTTTCTTGGTTTTGACTGCTTTTGGATTCTTCTCAAATTACTTCTCTAGACAGAGCATTTTACATGAATAATTTGAAGCTTCTGTTGACATTGACATTCTAGGTGTAAGCAATAGTGGCGCCCAACGTAGGACCAATGCAAATGATGAATCACACGCTAGAGTTCAACTTTTTTTTTGCGGTATGTACTTTGGCAATAAGTATTGGATTTTACAAAGTTTGGAAAGAATTCACTAGAAGAAACTTCTGCCAAATCAAATTTTTACTTTGCGTTTGAAGTCTTGAGTAGTCTATTAATTCCAAAAATGGTTTCATCTGAAGTTGTTGTTTTGTAATTTGTGTTTCAGTATTTCAGTTACAAACGATTAAACCTCTTAGACTTAAACATTAATTAAATTCATAAATTAAATGTTGTGTTAGTCTTTATAGGGTCCTAGATACAGTTGGCGTACTAACCCGAAAGTTCATAGCACTTTTATTATTTATTCATTTTGATTTTACTGCAGCCTTATTGTTCACTTAATTTTTCTCAAAAATATAACATTATTAAATATTTATTGCATAACTTCAGTTGTTTAATTAAAATTCCTCTCGGGTAATCCAATTCGGCCGTCTATCGCTGTTAAAAATTTCCAACGTTATATTTTACAGATTGAGTTAGTATCAAGACGCTTAATAAAATTTTAGTTGGGAAACTCTATAAATCAATGAGTTTAAGAAAAAAGAATTTTTGTTTTCATATCTTTGTTCGAGTAGTCTGCTTGTAATCTAATTTTCTGTTTTTCAAGTTTCTCTCCCGTACAACACACAAAAAATCTCTTGCCCTACGTTTATTCTCAGGGTGAGTGGATTTTGTTTTATTTTCAAAAGGTAACACAATATGAGGCCTTTCCGGTACAATTCTCAGAAAAATGTATGTTTTAATCTGCAAAATCGATGTCACGTCCCCTGGTTACTATCCACCCTCCAACACTGAATTTCTCAAGAGCTTTTCATTGGATAGAATGGGGATGTATTTGTCAGCGATGTATGTACTTATGTACTACGTGTGTGTCTGCTTCTCGAGCATTCCAACGATAATTTTTTTTTGTTAATTACCATCTAGAATTACAAGTCGTGTGGAAATTTTTCCAACCAGTCAACCATGCGTCTGTTGAAGTGTATAAAATGTTGAGTAATACGATCTATGCGAATAGACATATATTCCACCGCAATCCTTAACATTACTGAAGAGTGAAGTGTCAACTTACGTCTTTTTATATGTCTCATTCAGAGTTTTCAGTACATTCATCCTTCATGAGTAGAATTTTTAATGTAATTTTTTTGTCCCTCTGGGTTTCACAATAACTTTTTTTTTCTAATAACATTGCCGAAGTGGTTTCTTTCATACAAACTCATTTTAGAGTGCTTTGCACAAAAAAAACTAACCACGTATTTTGTAGATGGCTTTAATGGTAGGTAACTTGATGAAATTATTTTGTTTCGAGAAGGTTTAGTAACCTTATTTAATTCAGTTTAATTTTTATATCTAAAAAGAACCTGTAAGAAACATAGCTACAAGCAATGAACAGCAGATACATTAGGAAGACGAGTTGGAAATGACTACTTAATATAAGAAACGAAAATCACTAGACTATTAATTTAGTATGTGATTTTTCTTCTGTTTCTATTCTTATAACCTGAGAGGGTTTCATAGTGTCATTTCCAAAAAATTGTCTTAACACAAGAAATTTTTTCAAAATTACACTACAGTGGTAAATATGCAAAGGCTTGTCTCACATCTATCTATTCTATATAAATAAAAATGAATCGCAAAATTGTATGAAGGCGTATCACTTCACAACGACTGAACCAAATTGGATAATTCTTTTTTTGTTGTGTTTGTTATTATCGGGAGAAGGTTTGTATAAAAGAAAATTTCCAAAAAAATGGACGGAAAGACGTAAAAAACATTTTTTTCTCTTATACGTCATTTCGAGTGGTTCCCGAAGTATACAATAGATGGCGCCGCCGGCAGGGTGGCGAAAGTGTCGAAGTGTATGTAAGGAAGTTTTTGTACTATCCAAATGGAAAAACTAAAAATGTGGTTTATTACAAAGCTTTACAATAAAGTATATAAATTCTGAAGATTTTTTTTTAATTTTAATCGTCATTTAATTTCGAAATGGAAAATTGTCTTATTTTCTTCATTAGGTACTCCACCCGTGCGAAGCCGGGGCGGGCAGCTAGTTTCTTATAAAGATAATTTATTAAATTAGTTTTAGAAATGATCTATTAGTTGTTCAATCCTGACCATCAACATGCAAAATAATCAGTAGAGTTATCGTGAATCTCTGTAGTAGGCAACAGAGTACAGTACTTGCAAGGGTTGCGGAATGCGCGTTACAATTTCTTTCTAAATTTAAAACTATAAAGAATCAAGAGAGTTGACGAATTTCGTATTTGTCATTTTTAATCGAAATTTCTGAGATCTTAAATAGTGGTAGATTTGCAGTTTAATTTAAAATTCGAATTCTTGTAAAAATGCGCATTTGACAGAAAAGTGGTTTTTAAAAAGAATTGAAAACGGACTTTGATAATCGAAAACTCTTGGTTTATATACAATGTAAGTTTCAGATTAGTTAGAGTAAGACACAATAAATAAGCAGCAGTTGGTGATTAGAATACAGCTGATAATTAGTTTGCAAATATATTTATGCACATCACAGTCTATTTTGCTCATTAAATTATTTATCTTAAAAATTTAACAAATGCAGATTAATCTGTAAACAAACAAAGCTTGTGCGAGCTGTAATACATTAGTGTGATAATAACAACCAAGAATTTGAAATTGTAATGAAAGACTAGATATGTTTTATTAATTCTATGTTCTGATGAATGGTTTGTTTGTTTTATTATGAGGTAGTTCCATGATGCATGTAATATTTTGTTGATAAAAGCTGATACGCATGTTGATCTTCTAGTCAACAGGTTTTTTCAGGTTATGGTAAAAGGATTTTGGATTTTTCTCGTATGGCATGTTAATACAGTGTGTCCGCATTTCGATGCTCACTATTGGGATCTCGGAAATTGTAAGAGATACGAAGTCGGTTAAATTAGAAAAGTTTTGGCTGTTTTGGAGATCAGTTTACTTATGCTTTTGTTTTTTCAAAAACGTTCACGGCTTACTGGATATTTGCTAAAAACGAAATTAGGATTTTTAAAGTGAAATATCTCAGGAACGAGCAAAGATATAAAAGAACAGCAAAGAGGGCAAAAATTATTTTTGCAATTGTCTTTTGTTTTATTTCGGCGGTGAAACGTAAATCCAATTTTTTTCTAATGGAACGCCTACTTGATTTCCTTATTACTGAACTGCACGCCTTAAATGCTTTTCAGTGATACATGGTTTGACATAGCTATTCTTTTGTTTTACAGAGTTATGAAGTGAAAATCGTTTTTCATCATAGTGTATTATGACATCTAATACATAAAGTCGTGGAGTTTTATCAAAAAAATTCATCTGTTATGCAAAAATTGCTAAAACAAAATAAATACGCTTTTATGGGGCATTAGATGCTTACTTGATGCTATCAGTGAATGCTCAGCAAAGTATCTTTAAAGCGGCTTTTGTTTTGTTTTAGCAATTGTTACATAACAAATGTAATTTGTGTGACAAAAACCAATGATTTTCATATGTTTAAAGCCATGGCAAACTAAATGGGAAATGCGTTTTGCTTAAAAAAATAAGATAATTTCGTTTTTAGCAAATATCTAGTAAACCGTGAACTTTTTTGATAAAACAAAAGCATAAGTAAACTGATCTCCAAAATAGCCAAAACTTTTCTAATTTAACTGACTTCGTATCTCTTACAATTTCCGAGATCCCAATAGGGAGCATCGAAATGTGGACACACTGTATATCAAGTAAAACTTGACAAACTAAACAATTAATTTGTTCATCAAAAAGCTAAAGAATTTCTGACGATTGTCCACGACCTTTGTTTCTAGTATATCATTACGTTGTTCCGTATGAAACTGATACACAGAAAAAGAAAAGGCAAAAGGAGCTGAAATGGCCACGAAGTCAAATAATCTAATATAATTAGCAACGCTTTGATAGCGGAACTGTGACTTATTCAACATTGTCAACAAAAAACCTCACTTGTCTGGTTAATGGAGAGAATATATTTTCCGCGTTTTTCTGAAAAAAAAAGCTGCAAAAGAACAAATAGTCAATTTCATATACAAGTAGTTCAATACGTTCTTTGGAAATACTCTCAGGCTTTTTTTGAAAGTAAAATGGGAGAGGCCAATTTAAAAATCAAAGTTTGTAGATTGATTAATGACGGAATAACGTCGATTCGAGAAATCCTGACACTTTTTATTAAAAAGAAAAGATCAAGTCTATTAATAATATTTGTTTCTAGGAACATTTCATGATGTTATCTTTGATTGCGAGTGTAATTATCACAATTAGCGGATGGTTATTTATCTTGTAAGGATTTTGTAAAAAAGTCTAAATGATTTTAACAGAAGGTCGGGAAAATCTGAGATCATTTAGATTAAAAAATATTGAAGGAAAAAGTGCAACAAAGTCGAAAATAGCAAAAATGGCTGTAACTTAAAAGTCTTAGAAATCTATCATCAAGATAGGCAGTTTAGTTAAAGAACTGAGTATTCATCCTTAGCGAAGAAAATTCTGAATTAGCCCTAATTGTAAAACCGCTATCTTCAATGATCCTCAACCTTGGACGATTATAAACAATAATCTTTAAAAGTTAAAATATTTCCTCTTAAAAGTTGATTAAAAAAATAATTAGGAAACAACTGAAACCACAAAAAAGAGAGTTGTATCACGAATTCTGTGTTTATGTCATTTGAAATATCCCTGACGGGAGTAATTGAGCAGTTAATGTTGTTTTAATTTTCTTTTATAATTTTTCTCTTAAATGCGCGGGATTTACATTTTGAGAATAAGAAATAATAATTTTAAAATTATTAGTATACTTTCAATAAATTTACAGAAATGTTTAAACATATCTCGTAATGTTATCGAAAAGTTGAAAAAACTTTTATTTACTGTTATGCTTGAACACCTACAGCATTCTTTCTTCAGTGAAACGTTTTGGTTATATGGACAATTTTAAACTCTACATCCAACGAACTCATCTGTTCTGCATTACCATAACTAAAGGCCCATGAAATCAGGCGTGGTTCGATGGTTTGTTGAGAAACCGGCGAGATCACTCTCTCTCGTGCCCCCCTGGTGCCGCTGGAGCCCCACTGTGGACTCCGGTCCTCAACAACACCACTCCGGTCAGTCTTACCGGTTACGAGCTAGCTGTACGACGACGGTGTGTTCCGAGTTTCTGTACACATTTTGATTATTATAGACCTAACGTGAATAAAATAACTAACCCTGTTCCGACGACCTTCATGTGGTGGTACGACCTTGGTTTAGTGTGGTGTTGGGAAGTTAAGTCGGTTGTGCCGTCCGTCGTCGTGAGTGATGGTGGCAGTTCAGGTAAAAATACCGAACCAGAGGTCCTACGAAGCACATCTGTACGAAAAATATAAACTTCACAAAAAAGATTTAATTAGATTAGTGTTGTTGTGTATTTAGTTAATTTTATGTCTGTTTAGTGCTCGAGGAACAAAAATAATAACACGCCTAGGAAACAATACTAATTAACTTTGTAGTGTAAGTGTTTTTCTTTTCTCCTTTAATTACGACATTTGGAGTTCAACGAGCGTCATCTTGAAACTGGAAGTAAAGTTATAAACAATTATGGTAATTTTATTTGTTTTTCTTTCGTCCTTATGTGGATTCTGGGTAATTCAAGTGGCTATAGTGACACGATTGCGTGCGCTGAATGCAATCATTACATCTAAACACTACTTACCCGTGATGATTGCAGGATAATTTACAGGGCAAGGTGTTAGAATTGCCTTCAGTTAATGTGGATATTGTTGGGATGGTATTGTCAGTTTTATCGTGACGTGGGATTTTATCACGCGAATTATTTGACATTGGATTTTACATAATTTTTAGGTATTTCCGGAATATCATTGTTCGTTGTAAATCAAACTATCGAGGTCGATAATTTTATTATTTTGAGCGCTAATAAAGTTGTTTCGTTTAATGGATCGACAAATTAATGAATATGTATATTTGATATTCTAAATATGGGACTCAAAATCATTAAATTTTGATTATTTTAGAAAAGTTTTGTTTCGCATTTTTTATTCTTGTATTATTAATTAGTTTTGTGTTTACAAATAAGATTGAATTAATTGAATAACTTTTCCATTTAATCCCGTTCTTCTTTGTTGTTATAATCCGTACAAGGATTGTTATTAAATTCCATTGAATAATTAATAATGAATATCGAAGTGTGCCATGTCCATTTAAATCTATCTCTAAAATCATTATAAATCCATTTGTCTTGATATTTTCAGCGATTAAGATATTGCGTTAGTATTTACTTTTGATTTAATTATCAAGACTTTCTATTAACTGTTGCAGTATCCATATTTGGAAAATCTAAACGATAAATATGCCTGTCGCATTCACTCATTGTGTATCTTTAAAGGAAATAAAAGACCATCTTAAAAGCTTTATGATCGTTTCTTTTCCTTTCTCTTTAATCCTTTTAGTAGTGATTTTAATAGGCGAACTGTATTATTAGGCAATGTGTTGTTATTTTGTTTTTCCTTATTAGCGCTAAAAAGTATGACGAAATTGTTTTTGTTTGTTAAGAAAATGATCTATCGCAACTCGCATTACGATTTAGTATTTAATTTAAATGGACTGTTTCAGGATGTAACAGGTAGAATTACAAGGTGTTTTATAGTATATTGCAGATACGAAATAATATTGCAGGTGTTGTAATTTGATCTTTCTTTATAATTTGGTTTTTGGTAACTCCCCGTATAGATTAATTGAAATTGCAATTGTTTGTTTGGATTTTGCATTGTTTTTATGTCAACTATTGCGGCTACTAAAATTTACATGACGTTATAGAGTTTGTATTTCCAGAATTTAACCATCAGCGTGGGAAACTCGATTGGTTTTAGCTTTTATAATGAACATTGAATTGCAAAGCTTTAATGGTTTTTTAATCGAACATTTTTTTGACAAGTTCGTGAGTTTCTACAATTAAGAAACGCTTCTTATCATAGTTAAGTCATAAAAGTTGACATCTTCACAAGATGCACTTGCAAGTTCAACCTCATAATATCGAACACTTTATTTTTGTCTTCTGTATGTTTTTCTAAATATTTACATTGAATAGATGATTTTTTCAAAATTTTAACAGAACCTTTGAAAGTTTTTAAAATAATCCTTGTCTTGTTGTTTTTGTTATCTTCAGGGCCGGCGGAACATGATTTTCCGAGGTATCGAGTGCAAAAAAAGGCGGGCGAGCGCAGAAAAGCAATTTAAACGATTAAAAAGTTCTTTTATTGTGTATCTTTTATAAATAATGAATAAATAAACATTAAATAATAAAATAATAAGAAATAAAGAATATACAGGGTGTTTACTAAACATCGGCAAAAATTCAGGGGGTTATTCTTTGGATTATTTTAAGATTTTTTGTCCTTGGATGATTTTCGGAAAGACGGGGCGATAAAAGCTTTTCGAAAAAACAATACTTTATTCATATTACATGTAAAGATTTTTAATCTACGAAAATTGCTAAAAATGGCTACCATCAGCTAGGATACATGCATCTAATCTTCTCCTTGTTGACTGCCGAACTTTTCCAAAAATACCAGAATCATTTCTTATTGCATTACACCCTTCAATTATCCGATTTCTCAAATCTTCATTATTTTCCGCTGGAGTAGTGTATACTAATGTTTTCAAATACTCCCATAATTTTAATTTGGAGATCGAGCAGACTATAAGTAAGATCCGCCTCGATCGATCCAGCGATCTTCATATGTTTCGTTTAAAAACTCACGAGCAACCAGACTAAAATGTGCTGGTGCACCATCGTGCATAAACCACATTACGTTTCTGGTTGCCAATAGTACATCCTCTAGGACCCAGGCAGTAATTCTTCAAAAACGATCTTCAAGTACCCCACGTGGGTTTTCATCAGCCTACACATGGTTATTATGGAAGTTCCTAATTGCACTTCTGGAGAAATCTGCTTTATCGGTAAAAAGAATTAGCGCCACTAGTTGAGGGATTTGAACCAAAGTTTGCAGAAGCCACTGACAAAATAATTGAGGAAAATCAGTAGGAATAAGTGCTTGGATGTGGTATGGATTCAAGCCGTTTTGCTTCAAAATTTTTCACACAGTTTTATTACTCACATTCAAAGCATTTGCTATTTTTTTTAGTAGATGTACCTGCATCTTCCTCTACTATGTTTAGTACATTTTTTCCAATTCTACCGTTGTTGCTACTTTTGGCCTTCCTGATCCTTTATTTCGTACAGCCATTCACTAACAGAAGTTTAAGTATCAAACGCGACGCAATCAGTTTTGACAACTTTCAAAGAGAGAAAATGACAAGTCACTATGGAAACGATGACAATTCACAGTGGAAACGTATTTCTGGATGTTTCTTGTATTCCGTAGGCCCAGTGCAGTACACCGTAGTTTTACTCTAACTCTTATCGCCCTGTATCTCTGAAACAAAGCGCCTTTCCAAAAAATTGTTCAAGGACAAGAAAATCTTCAAATAACCCAAGGAATAACCTCCTGAATCTTTGCCGCATGTTTAGTATATGTTAATCGACAAAAACTGAAAATTAAAATATGAAATTCTCGGCTATGGAACTCCATACTCAAAAAAATCGCAATTGCCTTCCGCCGACCTCTTCTGCTATGAAGCTGCTCGACCTTTAGACCATCTTGATTTGCTTGATTTCTAAGTGATGGTTAATAATTACCGGGCTGTTTTCTGGCTGATATTGAAAATAGTATTTGGTTTGATTGACTGGACAGCGTCGATATAGTTTGACCCATCTCTTCTTGCTTCGTTGCGATAACTTGATTCCTGTGATCTCAATTTGACTCACCTTGACCATTAATTTCGAAATGTACGTGGTGGTAGTTGCATCTTTCACACAGATTTTTAAACGAATCTCTTTGATAAACGGTACGGCGAAACTCTTCTTGATTCGGTACGTACATAAGTGGTCTTCCCATTGTTATTGAATCTGAGCTCTTCTTTATCTATTTGTTCTTCAGACGCACTAGTACATTTTATATTGAACCGTAAAAGTGGATTTAATCCTCGTCGAGGCGGTATGGTTGTGGCCTTCAGGTGGACTGGTATATTTTATCTTGAATCCTGGAAGCAGACTTGATTCCTATTAGATCTTATTAGAAACGAATTCCTATCTATCTACTTGTCCAATCTCTCTGGTGAGGCGAAATGTAAGCTCTTCTCAAGTTTATTTGCCACGGCGGTAGAACAATTTCTGGGGTAAGTAGCAGTTTTCTTATTTTATTTGGATCCTGGATGCGAATTTGATACCTCTTTGATGAGGTGATTGAGTGCTGTGTTTTTTTTTAATTGCAGCAACGTGAGCCCTTGAAACGGTGTGGTTGTTTGGATCTTATACGGCTAGAGGTCGAAGTGTCAAAATTTTTTACCGGTATGGACTTAGTGCCGTAATGAATAACCTACAGTTAGTGGGACTTCGGAGACATCCCCCCCCCACTATATGACTATTTTGTGTAACTTCCTTGCTCCCCTTCTATATGACTTTGTGGAACTTCCCTGGGAGATCTTCCCTATATGAAACTGAATAGTGAAGGGGGCTCACCCCTCGGGGTGATGGGCCCCACGCAACTGCCTATTTTGTGTAATGATACATCCGGCCCTATATGGACGTGTATGTGATCGCCGAAGAAACCGGCCTTATATCGAATATCAAATAGCGAGCTCAGATCAACTTTAGTGTAAAATAGATGGTCAGCAGATATTCTAGATAAAAACTAAATTTCTTCGGAGAGAGATTAAATACGCCAATAAACAAAGATGGTTTCATATGGCTTCATAGTCAGACGTCAAACTAGGAGGTTGCGGACACTAAACTTTAATTAGTCGGCATGCCGTCGTCCTGATAAGATCCATGTCTTGACGTATTCTCTAGGATTAAACAAATGAAGCGGCATTCCAATGCATTTTATAAATAATATTGAAGACACTTTGGCCACTTTCAGTTTATTCCTCAAACTAGAGTAAAGGATGTTCATTGCGCTGAATATTCGTTCACATTCGGCAGTAGATACAACTAAAGTACCTATTGACAGTCTTCATTAGTAGATCTATCGGCTCGGATACTTTATTACTGAATTCTACTTAGTCTCGAAAACTTCGAATATAGGCATGGCCGGTTAGTCGAAACCTTTCACACAACTGTTTAGTTTCCTCTTCCTCGTACCTTAAATTAACTTCCCGCGTCCATTGATTACAGTCAAATATTTCTAATGCTTTTATAAAATCATCATAATCATCTAAAATGTGAGGTTCCATTCCAGATTTGTGTGACGAGGAACACCATAGCAAAAGCTGGCAAAGCTTTTCCGCTAAACTTCTATAAAACTGTGCGCTATTTATTCTTTCATTGTTCTACTATCGGGCAATTTCACACCATTAAATTCAAGTATGGATATGGACCTTTCTGCTTGTTTAAAGTATGAATCCGGATTCTGTATTATTGATTCCTCCACACGAATTTGCCGTATAATTAAGACATGAACACCAGGAAGAGCTTTTCCTAGTTTTTGTAGTTCTAATGATGAATACGCGAGTTCTGAAAGAGCATCATAGAACAGGCCTAAATTATGGACAAATCCTATTTCTGTTATAATTTTTCTCTTAATTCGGAAAAGGGGCATATTTCTTTACTCTATCTTGAAACATCTTTAAAACCATTGTCAAAATGCTGATACAGAGCTCTGTAGTTGTTCCATACAGCTAAGCAGATCTTAAACTTGTGTTAAGTATACCTCCTATAGAATACAGTTGAATGGCCAAATTCGTTGCACATTGTTTTGATTTGTGCCGATTTTTTAGCAAGGCACTGTACAAACTGTTTGGTACAGTTTGTCGAAAATTATTTTGAAGTGATCGATGCTTTCAACTGCATTCAACACATCATTAACTGCACCATCCTTTTGAAAATGGCAAAACTAGAATGGCAGAAGGAAAAACGAAAACCGATAAAGAACCGTATTTATCGTGGAAAATCCTAGTATAGAACAAAATTATGAGACAAAAATAAGTTCAAGTGTCATCATTCGAGTCGCTACAAACGCATACCGGTATGGTGTTTCTATGGAAAAAGGTTTAGGTATGTTCAGAAAAAAATAGAAAGTACCAGTATGCCATACCACCGTATACCGTCTCACTTCGAACACTGTATACGACAAGAAAGTAGATGAACGTAAGCCTTACTGATGTTTTGAATTATTGACGTAGCTACGAGAGGACATTCGATTGTTGCATCATGTTTTTTTCAAACGACCATGTCATTTATATTAAGTTGACGTGAATGACGGTTGGGCGGCAACAGTATTCTTTTTTTTGCGTTGATGGTAGAAACTGATGAGCAGAAGTGGTAGTGAGGAAAATGCGTTGGTATAGTTAAAGAGAAATTCTTTGTTATTGAACTTAGAATGCTTGTGCTGAATTCAGGCTTAGTTCCGAAATTGTTGTCTGTCGACGTGATGGCTGTTGAAAGCATAGATGGTGGTTTACAAGATTCTAATACGTGACCAAGAGATTTAGACTTGTTACAGTATCTTTGGGAATTGCATATGCGGCAGCAACGTTACAAATCACTATGTATCAAATACCATCAGGAAACAAAACTCGACTTTATTAGAGAGAAAAGATCAGTATTGAGATGGTTGTTATATGAACAAACTTCTTTTTGTCGACAAAAGCGACGATAAACAGTTCGCGGCAATGCTCACAACGGTGAACATGGAGTGTCAGTACTAAATACAAAGTTGGGATCGGATGTCCCGGTCAATGTCAACGGTGGTGATCAGTTTCATATACCTACTTCGATTCGAAAGATGATCTTAACCATCCTTTTCTTCATTTCCTTTTTGTTGTCTTGATTGTTTTTATTTCCTCCTAAAAACCTCGGAATATCTGAAAATTCTCTCTGAGAATATGAAAAATTGAAAACTAGAATTTCTGCATTTCAATTGTTTTAATTCTTATTGATAACTTAAATAAAATTTACTCTCAAACGTGACGAATGAATAGACCAAAGGCAATTTTTATGACGGCAGTTGAGTAATTAAATTCCATGGCTTACTGATTTGTTTTATAATATTTGCAGGTATTATTGTTATTACGGTTTGAAAGAGAACAATGACGAACGTAATTAAATCAAAATATGTTAGAGAATGAGTTCACTTTTATTTATTTAATTTCGAGAAAATTACAAAATTAAAATTAAAAAACTTAAACATTATCTTTTGTATTAGAATGTCGTAACAAATTAGTTAATTTTGTTTTTAATAATTTTGTTTAAGATTCTCTATGATTTCTGAATCTGAAATGCATTGTTTTGTGATTAATTGAGGTTAAATATGGATAAGACCTTCAGAGGTGATTTAATTATTTTTTGTTATTAGAACTGAAATGGAGAAGTTACGGTTTAAGAAAAATAAACAAATATAATTGCATTTTTAATTTGTTTTTATATCTACTATGTATGCCGTACTTTAATTGCTCATAACTACCGAATATTGCAGAATGTAATAAATTCTTGTATCATATTTCGTGTATTATATTACAATACTATTTTTCGTTAGCACCTCGCCTACTTTTGTGTGGTTACCCAACAAAATCGTATTTTGAAAATCCATCAAGTAGACTATGAAATATGCAATTTATTGTATTTTATTTTCTAGGCTTACCATTTAAAAGTGCGTGTGAAAAATTGCTCCACACTGGAAAAATGAAATCAAACTCGTTTGTTTTGTAAAACTTAACCTACATTTAAAAACAAAAATGTCTTCCCAATTAGGTGTTTTGTTTCCCTTTCTAACATACATAATTTATTTGCTTCCTTACTTGATTATTTTTGCATTCTTCGATTTGCTCCTCGTTTCTAATGATTTTATAATTGAATTTTATCAGTTTTCTAGGTTAATGTTATAGTTGTTTCTTTGATAATGTTGCTACCTGTTATGATATTTTCATCGAGCACACTGTACGAGAATATGTAGTTATGTAGTTCAATAGCGGTCCCGTTTTTATAGTCCCGTTTTATATGTATACAAACATAGAGTTCCGTAAACTGGCATCATACGTGTTTTCATACCCGAGCAACAGTATTTCCTTTTAGGTTCTTGCTTTAGCCTGGAGGTTTCTCTGGAGAATCGTAAAGTAATTCTCTAACCTCACTAAATTAGTTCTGTTGTAATATTTTGCTGGAATGTATCTGACCCCTATAAATTGTTTTTTTTTGTGTTGTGGATTTAGATTTACGGGCGGGGTTTTGTATTGCATATTAATTCGAGTATTATGTTTTGCTTTAATCCTTTAATTATTCATTCTACAGGTATCTTGTTATTCTCTAAAGTGTAAATTTAATGAATGGGAAGTTTCAGAAAGCAAAAATTCTAAAGAATGCTGGCGATTGTTTAAATTCTAGGCAAATAGGTTAATTAACAAATTTAAAAAAAATCGAATTAAATGAATTTAATATAAGAAGGCTTATAATGTCATACGTATCACATTTAATAAGAACGCAAATGATGTAAAAGTTCCACTTTCAATAGATGGTAATTATAGCGGTAATATGTAATGATCACTTAATCTATTTGTAATTAAATTAAGTCTTCAGGCATCAAAAACTAACTTATAAGTTTGTCCTTCAGAGTCGCTTATTGATTTTCATCAGTTTTTGAGTGCATTTTATGCAAATTTTTACCAGAGTGCATTTTGGGTGATTTTATGAAGAAATACGTTTCAATGCAATCAAGAGATTATTATCCAAAACATATACAGTTGTGGGGTAGCCCTTTGTTAATGTTAACACAAATAAAAGGAGATACAGAAACCGAGCTCGTCATTTCTTTGCAAAAAGTGCAGAACTGTCATTACTTCTCATCTTCTCTTCTTACTCTTAACTGCTTATTTCTGATATCACAGGCCTCTTGGTGTAATTGGGTTTGTTTGTCGTGCATGTCACCGACTTCTTTTCTCAACTGCGTTTGTTCAGATTGAACGTCTGTTATCTTGATTTTGCAGTTGGTAATTCCCCGACTTCATTTGATGGCTAATCTATCATCAGCTTCCAGTGTTCAACGAACTCCGAAGGAGTCGTTACTGAATTTGCGAAGTCAGTCTGTCTGTCTGTCCGTCTGTCCGCATTTTTTGTCAAATTTTGAAATTCTGGCTTCAGATTTGAATTCTACATCAAAAACTAAAGACGACGCGGTATCTTCGTTTTTTGATAACTCTTCGGGAACATGGTCAAAACGGCCGCCAAAATTTGAAAAAAGTAACAGAACAGGTGTTCGTTGTGGTTATGCTTTGCATTCTCGATGTTTGATATTGAAACCAGAAGTCTCGCGTCACCAAGGGAGTAAAAATGTTTTGTGACATTCAAGAATCCGACAGTCTTCTTTGATTTTTGTAACGAGATAGTATTTTGGTTCAACATTAAATTTTTTTGTCTTCACAACTTTCACAAAATTTTGCTCTTGGTTTTTTTTTATCATTTGTTACTTTTTGATTTTGACCAGTTTGGTGCAGGGGTGGGCAAAATTGGCCCGCGGGGCCGAATCTGCAGATTTATTGACAAAAATAAATTTTCAGGTAAACACCAACCCAAGCAATTTAGTTTTGGCGTTAGACCTATAAGATTCGGTGAATTTAACCAAAACTGGCCTAGCCGTAGCCTTATCAAATTCAGATTTTAGGATTTTCATTTCTTTTTTGTCTTGTAATTACTCTTCTATTTAGCATCTTTATTGAAATATAAGCTTCTTAATTAGAGCAAATAAAAAGGATCAAAAACTCAGTATATGGTTCGTGGACTTATAGTGGTCTCATCTCTTGACAATGCTACTTGTGTTCTTCCAAGAAACCCTTCTAATTACTATTCTTCTCGTCCATTCATAGGATATTTCGACTTTTCAACGAACTCCGAAAGGAGTCGTTACTGAATGTGTGTCCGTCTGTCGATCTGTCTGACCGCATTGTTTTTAAATTTTGAAATTTTGACTTCAGATTTGGAGTTTACATCAAAAACTAAAAACAACGTCGTGTCTTCGATTTTTGATATTTCTTCGGAAACATAGCCAAAATTTGAAGCATTTTCAATTTTTTTTTTTTTACTTGAGAATCGTATTCTACATCAAGAAATAAGGTATACTTTTAGTTTTTTGATATCACCTCGGGAACATGGTCAGAATGGCCGCCGAAGTTTGAAAAAAAGTAACAAAACGAAGTTCGTTGTAGTTATGCTTTGCATTCCTAGATGTTTTCTTCTACGATTCTTCCTAGCAAAAGTGGTTTTTATGCGATAACTTCCTGAAACCAAACATTATATCATCAAAAAGAGTTTTAAACGCTCTTTTCCACAGCATCAAAATCAAGAGGCGTCTCATTTTAAAAAATCGTGTTTAGGCTTTGTCTCCGTATAAAAACAAAAAAAAATTACAAAAATATATTTTTATGGTTTGTATAAAATTAATTAAAACCGTTCGCTCCAGAAAGAACTGAGAATTTTTGTTCTTGACGAACATTTAGTAGACTGACGATCTTTCTGAAGAAGCGAAAAACAGTAAGGCAACTTTTCGCAAGTTAAACTTCTTCGCATCTTTTACGGTTTACGAGATCCCAGTGATGAGGAAATTCTGAGTCACGTGTATCTATAGTAATTTGTCACTTCTGAATTTTTGAGTTTAGCTTAGTTTTACCTTAGATTGAAGATTTCTTTTACCCGAAAGAAGCCTCAATAACGTATCTTCGATCTTTGTTTATAGTATCCGCTTGAGAATTTTCAACGAACTCCAATAGGAGTCGTTACTGAATTTGCGAAGTCTGTGTGTTTGTCTGTCTGTCCGCAGCTTTTTTTAATTTTGAAATTTTGACTTTAGATTTGAATTCTACATTAAAAACTAAAGACGACGTGGTGTCTTCGTTTGCTGATATCGCTTTGGTAACATGGTCAAAATGGTCGCCGAAATTTGAAAATTTGTTAAAACTGTTACTCGAATTCAGTAACAAAATGGAGTTTGTCGTGGTTAAGCTTTGCATTCCCAGATGCTTTTTTTTCTGTGCTTTCCATGGCCACTTTTTCTTTCTCTGTCACTACGTTTTTTCTTTCTTTCCTGAGAAATCTACCAGGTTAGGTTAGATCAAAATTGCTTTACCTAGTTGTAGTTAAAATGAGGTTAAGTTGGTTTTTTGGCCAGAAAGTGACGTTATTTTGGATAAAACACCCAACCTGTAAAATTTTCCAATTCCATCAATCGAAATGAAAATAATTATCTGAGCTGAATTTTTAGAATCTCATTGATTGAACGACAAGCTTTATTATGCCCAACAGTTGGGCGTCGAATTATAAGTAATGGACTGACTGCAAAATGTCAAATATTCTAATAAGAATTGACAAAGCTAAAAGTATTTTGGGTAAATACTATAGTTTTGGCTTCAATAAACACTTCTTATTTATGATTCCAAGCAGCTCTCAAGAAGGTCTACTAACAATACAAATTTTGTATTTCTCAAGAAAATTGCAAAAGAACGAGTAGTTAACATCATGTATTGTAAATCCAGTTTTTTCTGTACACACTGAAGTATTTATTAGCAGAGAAGAATAATGCGACTCTGTCATACTTCTTCTTAAAGAAAAACAAGTCAATTTAATTCAATTTTTTCTCAAAAAATTTTAAGAAGGTTTGAAACTCTACCTTAATTCAAAGAATATGTAAATTTTTCTTTATGAATTTTTATTAGTAATATTTACATTTTCCCATAGTTCTTCATTCAGAAATATTTATCAAGCTACAAAAACGCATTTTCATAGTAAATTTCTTTCATTTATTTATTGCTGTGGGTAGTGTAAAAAGTGTGTGGTACGGCCCATTAAATTTGTAATACAATAAAGAGCAAATAAGTTCAACTTTCACTTTTAATTACGCTTTATGCTCGCTTAACATGCTTACGCTATCCGTTCCGTTCAGAAGAAGAGGATATCTTACGTGAAAAAAAGGAGAAACGGAAACGCTTGTGTTTGCAAGGAAGTGTGTAAATGTCTTCAGTAAACTTTGCTCTAGGCGACCTTCATTATGTAGGATCGTCACGGTTGGCTCTGCCCATGGTTTCATTAGATTATAAGTCTTTCCTTTCTTTTCTATTTAATTTGTTATATAGCCACTATCCACCTTTTTTGGTTGTAATGACTTTAAACTACAAGTCGATAGATCGTTTTACATTGACACTGATTTTATTTACAGTACAAATTCAATGGCTTTTGCTTATTTATTACATCTATTTATTGGTTGGTTGCTGTGTTTAATTCCTAGATCGTAAAAGGAATATAACAACATTTTTTTCTCATTTTGCTATTTTACAAGTCGCCTAGCAATTTGAATTGTTAATTAGGAAGTTCATATTTGTCAATTAGAGAAGTAAATGTGTCTTCTAAAAGAAAGGGAATTATTATGTTTTATATAACGGTAGTTGGTATTTATTTTCATTATTAAATCGTGTTATTCGTTGCCGATAAGTAATCTACGTGTGTATAAATTATACGTTGTAAATTAATGAATGTAACCGATTGCAACATCGTAATACGCATGGTAAATTGGGAAATATGGGCAGAAGATTTTATAAACATAAACGCTAATTGGGAGCGCTTGTTGTTTTAATTGCTGATTGATTAACGGTATTCGTATGCGGGGGTGTTTTTAAAATAAATATTTAATTCGCATAATCTTTTAAATCTCTGTATACTAATAAAGGGGGCTACAGCAATAAATTGTCTTTGGGGACTTAAATTATATGCTATTTCAGTTGAATCTTTCGTTTTAGTGGGATGTTTATTCCTTGATGCTCACTTTTTTGGGATTGCTATGGGGATCAAGTGATATTTCAATAGTTTAAGGTTTTTATTTAATAACTGATGACAAATTTAAATAAAAGAATTTCTTTGCAAGGAGGTTTGTATAACCTTCTCATTGTTCTCAATAAAGCATGTTGCACAACTGGTGGCATTGTATCGTATTGTAAATAATCGAAATTGTTGAATTCTAAGTCTTATAGTGAGCTGTAAGTGTACATTGTATAACATAAACTAATTATAGTTGATATAATGTTAAGCGCATCATATACTAGGAAATAGAAGTAGTAGAAGATGCTCTTTAAAATATAAAAAGGGTTATGTGATTACTCAACATTAAATGAGTCTCCATTAAAAACTTCACATTAACATGAAAAATATCGTAAAACACATTATAGGCTTATTAGGTAATCTCTTGTAGGATAGGTCGTCGGATTATTAAATACGAATAGAAAACTCAACATTACGAGCGCTTGACGGAACCTTTTCTTTTTAACCGACTTCTTGTTTTCAATAGTTCATAAATTGATGACACGCTTCAGTGATTCCATCGGCTCGTGGTTTGACGAATTCGGTTTGGGCTCGATTTCTCTTAAACTGGAGCTCCATGGGATGTGATAGCCCGTCGAAAAACTACAAAATATCACAAATCACGTCATGAGATGTAACTGCTTGCGATCTGTTTGTTTTTAGCTTGTTGGATTGCTTCAATGGCGAAAGATGAACACAAAGCAAAGAATAGTGTCACAGCCATACTTAAATTTGGATAGAGAGCAACGTCATAACAAATCACAGGTCGTGGTCTTTTGTTTGTCAAAGTCCTTAACGAACTACGAGATATGGCTTGCCAAACTGAATCAAAACGAGTCAACACATTTCGATTTAGTCACTTGAATTGAGCTTGTCCGTTCTCGAATTGATTATTTGTCCAGTTTTTGACTTTGCTAAAGATCCTGGATATAATTCTAACAACTAAACGACTACCATACAGCAATAACAATCTTCCATGTACTTCTCTTTCAAATTTTTGCCCACCTGCCGAAAATCTATAGTTATGTTGCTTGATACCTATAACGGGAAAAACCTGAAAAAGAGGCCTAATTCCCGTATAAGCCAGAAATCGGAAAATGTTCAATCCCGTAGCTCTAATTCGGAGATGGGGGGATTCAAAGATAGTAAATGACCCAAATAATCATGTTCTTACCTGTACCTAAAGTTTAACTTTCAACTAAAAACCAAAGAAACATACCTAGAGGGCGCCAGAAGTTGAGAGTAAAAGAATCGAAATGAGTCAACACATTTCGAATTGATTATTTGTCTAGTTTTTGACTTTGCTGAAGATCCTGGATATAATTCTAACAACTAAACGGCTACCATACAGCAGTAACAATCCTCCATGTACTTCCCTTTCAAATTTTTGCCCAACTGCCAAAAATCTATAGTTATGTTGCTTGATACCTGTAACGGGAAAAACCTGAAAAAGACGCCTAATTCCCGTATAAGCCAAAAATCAGAAAATGTTCAATCTCGTAGCTCTAATTCGGAGATGGGGGGATTCAAAGATAGTAAATGACCTAAATAATTATATTCTTATCTGTACCTAAAGCTTAACTTTCAACTAAAAACCAAAGAAAGACACCTAGAGAGCGCCAAAAGTTGAGAGTAAAAGAAAGAAACTATCGGCCAACCAATGCAGCTTCTCGTAGGCTAACACCCTGCATATGGGTTTCACTCAAATTATCACCCTGTATATCAAGACTTGAAATCGTGTCCTGAGGTCAAATTTTATTCTCTATACTTACCAGAGAACCTATATTGGTTCCGTAACTTAAAATAAAATAAACATTATAAAACTCCAGCCTCTCTCAAGTTCCTCACAACTAAAAGTAATTCCTTACACACAAAATCAAACGACGCGAAGGCATGATTACGTTCACAATAAATTTTAAAAACACACACATTTTTACAAAACACAACTTGAATTTTAATGAAGAGAATACTGACACTGATGACGAAATGAAGTTTTCACCAACCAGGGAATATAACAAAGATACTGGAGTCTCGGTCGACACACAACGAAACAAAACAGGTAATTTCCATCAGGAAATGCACCGCTTCTATATCAACGCTGTAAAACAAAATGAAACGATAAATTCGTATTAAATGAATACATTTAAAACGACACTCAAAGCAGAACTCGGATGAGTGTGCAATATTTCGAAATGACATTACATACCATTCATTTAAAGTCAATTCTAACGTTGGCTTCATCTGTGACCTAGTTCTGAAAATAGTAAATGGCTAAGTACGCTAGAATCGACTCTTCTTGTTAAGGTCTTTTGTGGTTTTCCTTAATGTATGGTACAGTGATTTGTTCAGTTTCTCTAAAATCCCCGTTCTTGACTTTGATGTTTTTTCCTCACTTTTTAGAATTGCGCGTCTCCATGTTTTTCAGCAAAACTTCTTTCATGTTATTTTATGCAAAACAAGATGGTAGATGTCTTTTTTGACAATTTCAAACTTGAGTCACCCGTGTTTGTATTTAACTATTTTAAGAAGGCCACTGCAGGTGGCTCATGGCTCGTCCTGTTTTACGTTTCTTAAGAAGGTTAATGGGAGGAAAAGCCCGACCTTGAGCTGGCTTAGTTGGGCCGTGAGAGAGGTCGGATGGCGATCAGAGATCGCATTTAATTCTTTTAAAGAGAAAGATGTGGCCAGACCGCAGGTTTGGGCTGCGACTAGGGCCGCGAAGCGGCAAAGTAGAACCTAGAGAACAGCGAAGTTTGGCTGTGATGCTTCTGATTGCTGGCAAGTTTTATACTTAGACTATTTAACAAAAAACTAAAACTGTATTAATTTGGACTAACTCTATTGGTCAATAATTAAAAATTGTATTTGATGCCAGGCATTCGAAATGCTGGTCTAGAAAATGATCAAAAGCCTATACGGATTATGTTTTTCATTATACCATAATACCAAAGATTCTGTTGCTAAATAAACAATCCGGGAACTGAGCTCATCAAATTCTAATAAAAGCTTTATTGAATATTCAAGTAGGGCACAATCAGATACTTAACCACCAAATGAATTACCACTGTATTTGATATGGTAGTACGGTGATAACTCAAGAGTTCGATGGGAACAAGTTTTCTTATGATACTATTCATGGACACGCATTTTGTGAACTTTTGGGTCACCAAAGATTACAAAACCATAACTAAAATCACTTAAGCCAAGATATTTTCTGTTGATCAGAACTGACTTTATGGATTCTGATGGCCCATTGAACCACAAAATAGAGATATCTACATGAAATTGTGGAGTATGATATACTGACTGTGATTTCTATATGGGCCATGGAAGGTTTAGGGCCGAAACAGCCAAAGCAAAGGGAAGATATCATGGATTGTTCCAATACTAAGCTAGCCAAACTCTTTCAAAATATCTGGCATTCTAGCAGTTACTGAAAATAAATGAATGAAGGCAAAAATTTTTTGTAGTAATCATCTCCAAACATTCAGGAGCAGTTTGGTTTTTTTACATAATAAAAACACACATTACAATTATCCTTTCAATAAATCTTAAAAACGTTAAGGTCATAAATAAAATGATAGAAAGTGTAAGTTCTGAATGTCAGCAAGGCATCAACATTTATGGTTTACTGTTTTTTTCACTGCGTGGGTGAAAACTAATTTTTATTACAATCGCTGGCTACTGTTATAATTTCAAGCAGTCCATGAATAGAACAAAACAATTCAATAATTTTTTGTCATGAGTCATTAAGAAGTTAATTTGAAAGAAAAAAAATGTTATAAATCTCACGAGGCCTTGTTTGGTATTCTTTAAAAAGGGAACAGGTTTGGAACACTGTAGTTAGTTGTTGCTAGTTGAAATTAAAAGATGGCGCGATAAAAATAGCTCGTATAAAGTTTATTGTACCTACTTATATGCCCATATCAATCTCATTTAACGTTATTATTACAGATATAATTTTATAGAGGCACAAAATAAGCGTCCTTCAGAGTTCGAAACTTGGGCCCACGCTCACGTTTTTCTTTGTTTTACCTAAATATAGGAAAGCTATTAATTTAGTTTGAAATCAAAAGTCATTACGCCAATGGTAGAACCACACCTGTCCTTGTGGATTGGATACTTTAAATAAATTGTACAACTTATTATTTAAAGCAGTAGGCGAACTCGTTAGCGTAGCAGTAGCGCGTGGGCACTAAAATTCTCTGACTTATCTCAAAAATGTTATTGAACTACTAAATAATTCTCTTGCGGTTATTTACTTCCATTATACACACACATTCCTTTTGTGTAGCGATTCGTGCAACGGGAATTGCTGTTTTACGATAATATTCTGCTTAGAGAAAAAAATGGATTGAAATCGTTATCATTTATCAATTTTGTGTTCGTACAACCTTCAGATACGATTTTATTATTAAGACTGACAATGAGGCATTTTAATGGTTTTGTAATTTCCAAGGTAATGTCCGATTAAAAATCATAGGTTAGAAAAGTTAAGTTTGCCGAACGTTTTTTGCTCTATTTCATTCTGTTTCAATAATTTCACTGCGTGTAACAATATGCACTGTGTGTAATAATCGTTTCTAATCGAATCATGGCATGGAACTTTAATGTTAATGACCTGGAAATAAAATTAATTCCTGTCCGTGGAAAAAATTGATTAAATTAGAAATAAAAAATGAGAAATATTGGAGCGAATTAAATTAATATCATCAAACATTTTACGCCTTATCAGTAACGCATAATATACTTAACTGCATTTAGAATTATTGTTCATCATGATTTGGTTGAAATTTTTATCTCAATTTGATAGCGTAACCGATAACATTACCCACATCATGTTGAAAAATAGAATTTAGTTGTCAGATTTTTTTAATTTTTTGGTCTAAAAGGATCTCGGTAATAGTAACATAAGGTTGGAATCTCTTCTGTCAAAATTATGTGGGCCTTTTGGATTTGCCCAAAACTCATTCGAGTCATGTAGGTGTTGTTCTTTCTGGTTTTCTTTGATTTAAACCATAACATCTTTTTGCTCAATGGATAAAAATAAACTTTTGGCCCAATGATGCTTGGTTTCTTTCCTTGAAAGTTTTCAGTGACGTCTTCTGATCTCGATACTTCAAAATGGGGGAAAAAAGGGTTTTTGAGGTGTTTACAAGGAAAAAGTTACAAGGCTATAGGTATAGCGGATATAAAAACTCCTACACGTTAGAACTTGACACCTTCATCTGAGTAACCTAATGATTAACGAACCTGATCCCTATCGATCAATACCTTGATCCCTCTCTTAGGTGCCTTTACCCTTTCTCTGTTCTTTTCAAGCTTCGGGGGAACTCGGTTCGAACTGATTACACCCGTTCATTTGAATCGTTCTATTCTTTCTTTTACTGACTTGAATCATCTAGTCACCTACACACATCAACCGATAAGATACGAACTTAACCGAGTTTAAAAAGAACGGAACAACTCTTTTTGACATTTGAGAACGCCCGCTCTTGATCTCAGTAAAGAACGGCTCGAAATGAACGACTCCGAGAAGAACGTCACATCTCGACTCAGTATGAAGCAGAGCGTTCCACTAGTTCGATAGTTTACTGAATCGCACTCTTTCTCACTCCTTTGTCGCCATGGAGCTCTCCATAATTGAATAGCAACGCATCAACATTTAATTCTTGCAAAACTGAGCAAGAAGGGCTGAGAAATTTTTGAAACCGTGAAGAAAGTTTACGAAGAAGATACTTTGATGATATGATGATATCACTGTTGATTTCCCGCCGGAGGCGGGCGACCGTTACAAGTCCTCCCATGGGACTTCTTCAGCCGTGTGGAGCGAGACAGAGGATGTTGGTCGTTCGTGTTCATCGACACTCGACCAACCGTTGGAAATCTGGATGATGATAGTTAGCTCTGGATGTTCTCATTGCAACGTCAGGAGGAGGGCCGATAGCAGCATGGAGATGTTGGCGGCGTCCGGTACTGTAGCTGGTGTTATTGCTGAAGGGCGGAGATGAACTGGGCGGCATTTGGCGGTTCGTTACGTAGCTGAAGTATAGGGCGGGGCTCGGAGGCGTGGCTTGTTGTCTTGAAGTTGATTTTTGCTGGTAATGGGCTTTTTAGGGCGTCGAATGCTGCCGGAGGCTTGATGTTAATCGGTGTGTAGGCGGCTGATGTAATAGACCTCTTGGTGTAATAGATACGGCCCAGGATGACGTCGAAGTGAGTTTGAAATTATAGGGGTCAATGACCCCTATATAACGGTTGTGAATTGGTGCCCAGAAGTCGAAGCGATGTTGGGCCCGCGACAGGAGCGATGGATATGATTAAATTAGTACGGACACCCAGGAGAGCACGGAAAATCATACACCCGCGCCAATAGTCGCGCCTCTCTCCTAGATAACGACGTATGCGGATGGAAAAGGGACACCGGCTCCGGGGCCTGCGCCAACCCACGAAATGCAGAGTAGCCCGGTTGGAAAAGCGGCGCCGCTACTGGGCCTTCGCCCGCCAGAACGAAGGTTGCCAGTAGCAGCTGCAACAGGTCATACCACCCGGAGTGAATTGCCGGGGGGTCGGGTGCGCCTGACGCGGGCCGGTGTGTACACACGTCTTCACCGAACGCATACTACGCGGAACTGAGATACTTTGAAAGAACCAAAGGTCAACATGTTGAAGCGGTTTCGAGAGGGATGAGAAGACTTCAAAGACGACCCCCGCCCAAGGCGCCCCTCCGCTTCGTCTTCTGATGAAAATGTTGATCGTGTTCTCTTGTGTCCTCCGTTAGAATTGTCGCTGAAGCACTGAATTTGAGTAAGACGGTTGTTCACAAAATTCTAGTTAAAAATTTGGAGATGAAGTTGTGTGCAAAGATTGTTCCAAAACTTTTGTCCCCGAAACAAAAGCGCGGCGGGTCGAGTGGTGCGAGGATTGGATTGCTTCGACTTTCTTGACAGAGTCACCACAGGAGATGAGTCATGGTTTTATGAATTAGACATTGGACCGAAATCGCAATGCAAAGAGTGAAAGCAAGCCGGTGAGTCGAGAACAAGAAAGTAGAAATCGAGATCGAACATCAAGACAATGTTGATTGTTTTTTTTCGATTCTCCTACAGTGAAATGGATTTTTACGTTGAAGTCCTTAAGCGTAAGCGCTAATCCTCCATCACGACAACGCCCTTTCTCACACGTCGTTGACGAGTTTTTGGCACAAAACTCAATCACGGTCACCAACTACCCGCCATATTCGCCCAATTTGGCACCGTGTGACTTCTTCTTGTTCCTGAAATGCAAAATGGTGCTCCGGGGGCGGCATTTGGGGAGACGTGGAGGCCATTAAGACTGCAACGAGGAGGCAGCTGAAAAGCTTTACAGTGGAGGACTTTCAAGGATGCTTCCGGCAGTGGAAGCGGCAGGCGTAGCTTTGGTGGGAGACTATTTTGAAGGGAACGATGTTGTGTTACTCGATTAATTGTCAAATAAAAATTTTATTACACTTTTATACGTTTTTTACTTGCCCTACATCTTAGCAAAAAATGCTGGCCAGTCTGATAAATCTCTGTCCTATCTCTCTCTCTCCAGAAAAGTTCAATTGGTCTGTCTGAGAAGACTAAAAAACTTCCAGCAGATTTGAAAAGTTGAATCAGTTCAATATGTGTTTAAAAGGGACCCAAAGCCTAATAATTTAGAAATCAGTCTGTTATAACTCCGTTACTGAATTTATTCGCCAGCGTCTGATTTTCTATGTGTTAATGTCTGAAAATCATCATAGTGAGAATTTTGAGCACTGCACTGTATCTGATATTAACAGCTTAGAAAATGTAAGTTGTAAACACCTTTGTAGAAATTGTTAACTGTTAATGTTATATTCTGTCTTGCTGAGGCGTAATGGTTATCTAAGCATCAGGCACCGACTGCTCAAAAAGTAATTTTTTCTTCTCAATAAAAAAGACCTTACTGGCTCAAAAGTAACTGTGGGTGGAAAAAATGTCTCTTGATCTTTTTTGAATGCCACGCCGGAATCGAACGTGTACGAATCTTGAACTGTCATTAGATAGCACCTCACATCAATTTCAGTCATCCTCTATTGAAATGCTCTGCCAATTAGAATCTTACTATTAAGTAGGGCTTTACTCAAGTGTTGCGACATATCTAAATACATCAGTCTATACAGACTCGGGGTTTTGGTGATCTGATACAGTTCTAGTCTTTTTCTCGAGTTGTATACTCAGTTCATAGATTCAAGCTAGGGCCTTTCTCTTCATTATATTAATCTGAGCAACTTCCTAATTGGGATCATTTTCGATTTCAAGAACCAATTCATACATCTCTGCACGCAGTGTCCATTTAGCTAAAACATATTGCTTTGAAAACCTGCATGGGTGTGTTTTTGCTAATCCATCTGATTGCAAAGACTTGTGCAGTGTAAATAGATTATTGAAAGTAAACCATGATAATTAAGAATGATCAGAAAAATTGGGGCTAAAACACTGATCAAATCCACACGCACAAAGATAACTTCCTGGGTCAATAACCGCAGGTATTGATCAACAGAATTCTTAAATAAAGCAATTCGCATCAGAATAATTTATCGAAACTTATCAATTGCGCCAAAAATAGCGATACGCCTTTTACAATTTGAAATGTAATTCTGATACTAGCGATAATACTACGAAATACAAAATAAATTCCGGAATGCATATTAAATTTGATTGATTAAAAGGGATCAAGATAGGTTTCGATAAATATTTGATCAACTCTACAGTGCTACAACGAGAAGTTGATGTTTATTCAAATATCCAAATAATTTTTTATTTGAAGCATGACTTCACCTAACGTAGTATATCTGTAATTTTGATATAAAATGTCTACTTAATACATAAAATACGCGGATAATTTGTTCGTGCAATTGATTTGTCATGCAATACGCATGTATGCTTCAAACGCATATTATGATGCAGGAACAACAACGTCGGCATGCAATTCTTGAAGTTTTCATTTACATTCGTTATGTTCATTCACTTCACGGGCAGACTGCCAATTTAATAATGCAGCTATTTCCATTTAATTTCGCCAATGCTGTATTAGTGCTACTGCATAACTGCTTGATTTTCATTTAATTAAATATATTTACCAATGCATTCTGCAAATTTCATTATTGATTTTATTTGTTTTGTTTTTATAAATAAACAATACCAGGAATAATTTGATATCGAATGGGGAATTTTCCAAATATGTAACTGCCGAGGCAGACACGACAAAAAGAGATTTTCTCCGACCATTGGCGTTGTGGGAAATATTATTTATTGGATTTTATTTCATGATTATGACGTTAAACAAAAATAAAACACTGTGGTAAAAAGACATTATTCCGTAGGTTTTTCTCTAGGTGTTAATATTATAGATACACCATATGTTCAACGCCGTGTTGCGTTTTATCTAACGGCAATGACATTCCTATTCTCTTCTTTTAATAATATTCTTGTGCAGGACTGATATAATGACGTTTACAATATTTTATCGTGGCTCGCGTTCGTTGACTTGTTCTTGCACTATGCGTGAGTTTTAATCAACGTGCCTTGCGCTCAGAGCTCGTTCGAGGAGGTGAATTTTAATTTCATTTGTAATTTACTTTAGCGATAACGTTGAATTCCTTTGGAAGAAATGGTTTATCCAAACATTTAACGCTATGAAACAAAAACGCCAGTATTTGTTGTAATAAAATGCTTACATGAGAGAATGTTATGTCGTCCTGGTTTGAAGGAGTAATTTGCCGCTACATTGAAAAGACTTCAAACAATTCGTGTGTTAAAAATAAGGAAAACAGCACATAGATGTATCTTCGAATGGTTCCCTTGTTATTTTGTATTCATTGTAGCATCATCAAACAGATGACAATTTTTATTCCGATGCTACAAGTAATCTAGGTGCCTCTGGCATAAATACGGAAATACATTTCGAAGCGTTTTTTTAACAAGCCATTTGGCGTTGCCATATATTGTCTCATAAATGTTAAAATGAAAAGATAAATTTTATTATACACATGAAAAAGCAAGAAAAAGTGGAAATTTAATTTTCAAGCCGTCACTATCAAAAACCAATTGATATTGAAAGCCATTAATATAAAAAACCCAAAAAAGGGGTCAGAGCCTATAACCCCCGCGAATCGTTAACGTTTTCATGAGAGAAACGTTTTAATGTTGAGACTATACTAAAATTTGATGGGACAAAAGTGTAACGTTAAGTTTATAAAGAGATACGACCTTCTTAGCTGTGCAAAACATTTTGATGAGCTTTTAAACAACTTTTTGGGAGTTATGGCTGCTCGGGTGTGAATGGGGGCCGTGTTAAAAGGGCCATAAAGCTACCCCTATAAAGTTTACGTATTTATAGCAGAATTTTATTGGTTTGTCAACTCGAAAATAAAATGTATCCGTTTCTTATATTCGGCCGTGTTAATTATTTAAAATGTACTCAATCCATCCGTTTCCGTCTTTCAATGGGGCAAATTTTACTTTTACGATTGGTTCCAATTTGAGTTAACTTTCTTTTATGTCCGCTTGAAACTTATACGGGATGTATTAAATTAACTCGGAACCTTCCCAGAGTGAGTATTTTATTATCTGTGTTAAACTAAACATAAACTTCGTAAAGAACGAAAATTGATAAATTAAACACGCTTTATCCTTTATTAAGGATATTAAGAAAATTGTTACTGCACACCATCTGGAACAAAGTAAGCTCTAAGCAGTTAATTATTCTTATTTGTAATTAATTTCTCTTGTTATAGAAAATTAAAAATGAGAACTAGAATTTCTAAAAGGTAATGAAACGAGCGAAATATTTAACATTCGAATCCGACAAGGAAGGTATGACAAATTATTTAACAGAAATATCAAGTAGGACACATCTCTAACACCGACAAGATTTTATTAATTCAATAGTAGAATGTATGAATATTCGTCAAGCTTCGTGGGCATGAATCGCAAAGGGACTTACTAGAAAGGATTTTAAACTGAGGCGAATCAAAATATTAAACATTAACAATAAAGTTAATTTAAAATTGCAGTAGCTTCTTCCTTTCGATTTAATTATGATACATTAAATCAAGTTTTATAACAAAGGTCATGTCATTGAAGATACCGTTTTATGTTCTTGGAAATCATGGTAGGTATACATAATTGCAGTATACAAAGTAATGGAAAGCTTGGAACGTATAGTGCTATCAGTTCAAAACTAAATTCCCAGTTAGGCGTTGGCATAGTCAGCAAAAATGTATCCACTCTGACTTATACATATCCAAATTTAACAATCTATGGTTAGACTTCACTCCCCATCAGGCCACCTTGGGTGAGTCACGATCATCAGGTTTCTCCCACCTAACTACAATGATTTATGGTCAGACTCTGTTGTGTCTTGAGTTGCTTTTAACTCGAGCTGATAATAAAACTCACTGTAAGCTTTAATGATTGTTTATTGATGATGATCTGGCCTCGTGTTCTGGCCCGCGACTGTCCCTCGTGGTGTTCTGTATCGAGACTGTCTCCTGTCGCCTGTCCTCAAGGGTTGCTACCCTACCAACGTTCGAGCATGACGCTCGATAAGGCGAGCGCAGCCGAACAGACTCCCTTTTCATGGCTTTCTCCTTTGACCAAATGTAATGATCTGCGATCATACTTCAATCTTCATCCGACCACTTTTGGTGGCTTCATCTGCCTAACTTTTTTTTTTCGCGTGGTCGAGGAAAATCTGCTCGACAGGTAGTGCGGTGTTGGCGACCCGCTAAAAACCCCTAGCCACTTCTTGACGTTGATGCCCTCCGTCATGGTACCGCGTCAGCATTTCTTCATGACGGGGCCTGATGTTGAGCTCCACCCTAGATGTTAGCCAAACTTTCCTGTGTTTACAGTGTTTCTTCTCTTATCCTTGTCTTTGCTGTTCTGTCTTTTGTTTGTATCACTATCTTAATATAGGATGCTATTTTTTCCCATTTTTGCTGTGGATATCTTGGGGAGTCACAGTTGTTCCCTGTTCTACTTCTAGTTGCGTTCTTTCCCTTCCCTATCTATCGCACTGTGAAATCGTGTGCTGAGCGTTGTCTACTGCCAAGCAGTATTTGCAGTTTTCCGTGTCGATCTTTTCGAACCTTTTCAAGTACTTTTGATAACATCGTGATCTGTAAAGGCTTGCGTTAGGTGATAATTTACCTCGCCCCATTTTCGGTTATTCCATACTTTTATGTCTAGGATTAGAGTCTTTGTCCATTGTGACGTAGTTTGATTTTCTTCCCACCTTCTTTGCCAACTTTCCATTGCTTCTTCTTTAATCTCTTTTCTTGTAGTCTCTGCGGTTCTTTTGTATATTCTATACATTTCGTTCATTTTTATATCAATAGGCATTATGTCTTAAAGCACTAGTATTGCTTCCGTTGGTGCAGTTCTGTATGCGCTGCACACCTTCAATGCTATTCTTCTCTGTACTTTTGTTAGCATCTTCCTATATTTTTCTTTTTTCAGTATGTCCTTCCACGCTGGCGACGCATATAGTAATATGGGCGTCACCACGGTGGCCAAAACTTTTCTTATAATATATGTTCCATAGGGTTGGACCTATTACGGAGCCTTGTGGAACACCGCACGTTATTTGCATTTTTGTCTCCTTCCCTATTTGTAACACTCTATCTTTCAAATAGTCCATAACAATTCTTGTTATGTATGCGTCTATTTTTTCTTTTCCATCTTGTCTATTATTCTCTTCCAAAGAATGATATTAAAAGCGTTTTTGATGTCTAAAATAGTATCGCGCAATATTCCCTCTGTTTGCTTATTTTGCGATTTCCATCACCTTTGTTAGTGCGTCTGTCGTGGAGTGTCCTTTTCGAAATCCATATTGGTGCTCTGCCAAACCTCCCTCTTTTTCTATGTTTTCTTTCAATCTTTGGTTTATTAGTCTTTCGGGGATTTTACCAATTGTATTTAACAAGCACAAAGGTCTGTATGTTATCTGTGCCGTTTCCTGCTTCTTTGGCTTCTCCAGAAATACCAGATTTGCTATTTTCTAGCCTTTGGGGAACCTTCCTTCCATTAGCAGATCGTTTAGTAGCTGCGGTATTAGTTTTGGTTATTTTGTATTGCTCTTTTTATCACTTCTGGTGTTATACAGTCTGGTCCTACTGCCTTTTTGTTTTTCGTTCTAGCCGCTACTGTTTTTAATTCTTCCTCTGTAAAGAGTATTATATTATTATTTTCCACGGGTGGTATTTGCCGCTCCTCTATTTTTCTTTGGGGGAAAAGTTCTTCGGCCACTTTCAACGCTTCTTCCTCTTTGGGAATTAATGGTGATAGTGTCTTAAGTTTTTTACACGCAATTTTATACGCATCTCCCCAGACCTCTTTATTTAGATCTTGACATTATTCCTTCCATTTCTTGTCTTTAGCTTTTTGTATCATTTTTCTTAGTGTTTTCCTCTGTTTTTTATATTCTTCTTTTAATTGCGTTTTTTGTTCCTCGTTTAGGTTTTTGTTTTTATATCCTTTGTATATACACTCTTCTCTTGCTTTTTTTATATCGTCGTTCCACCAACAGACTTCTTTTTTGATCACATTTTTCCGTTTAGGGAACGTTTTATCACATAAGTCTGTTATGGTTTTGTCCCATTTTTAGGTGTTAATCTGTTATCTTCTTCATTTATGTTTTCCATATGCCAGGTTTTTGTCGAAATCTCCCATAAGCGTGTCTTTTATTTTCCAACCTTTTAATCTTCCTCTTTGGTTGTCTTGTTTTTTAACTTTCCTGTCTTCTATTATGTACATAATATAATAGTGGTCGCTAAGGTTTTCGATGTCGTCTCTGACCTTCCAATTTTTTATTTTGTTGGCCATTCGTGCCGAAGCTAGAGTGGCATCGATTGTTGATCCACTTTCCCCTCTATAGAACGTTGGCGAATTTGCTTCATTTATGATGCTTAGTGCTGTCGTCCAATCTTGGAATATGTCCTCTCTTTCGTTTTTCCTTCTGTTTGTTCTCTCTCCTATTTCTACATTAAAATCTCCGCCTATTACGCACGTTTTTGAAACTTTTCTTATATTGCTTCCGAGCTCATACAATTGTCTGCTGAAATCCTCCAAGCTTTGGTTTGGCGATTGGTATACGTGTGTATTCTTGCGTCGTCCGTCTCGATCCATACATAGTTCTGTTCTTATGTGTATGCTTTTTCCAGAAATACCTATGGCCGCTCCTCTGTCTTTGCTTATTATTCAATTCTTCCTTTGTTTGGTCATTCTTTTGTTTGGTTCGAATATGATTGCCACGTCTATCTTGTGTCCTTGAATGGTGGTCTGCAACAGGTCTGTGGCTACCCTGCTTCTATTCAGGTTACTATGTAGTGCTTTAGTCGCCATTTTTATTGCCTTCTTTTGGCACTTATATAGATTGGACATTTATTAGTGCAAGTTGTAACATATTTTCTCCGTTTCTTTTTTTTTTTTTGTTTACACGCTTCTGCATAGTGTCCGAAGGCGTGACATCTGAAGCATCTGACTGGTGTTAGGATTTCTTTAATTCTACACCTCGTCCATTCAATTATAATTCTCTTTCTTTCCAGTATTTCCTCCGCTTGTTCTTCTGGTTCATCTGCCTAACTACAACGATCAGACTTAATCTTTCTTCAAGGCACCTTTGATGGTTCACGGTCATCAGGCTGTTTTGATTTACCTGCAATGATTTACGTTCAGGCTCGATTTTCATGGCCTTCGCTCTGTGCCAAATTTAGTGATCTGTGGTTACTTCAACACCCATTCGGAGATCCTCTGTAACTTCATTTACTTAATTACAGTGATCTATGGTCAGAGTTCATCTTCCATCTATCTAATTACAATGATATACATTCAGGTTTCACTTTTTTTTAGGTCACCTTTGGTGGCCTTCGTTTGGGTCTCTATGTTCTACTTAGCCACCATCTGTGGCAGACGATCAGGCTTAATTCCTCATCTGAACAGTTTCGACGGCGCACGGTCGGGTTTTTCTCTTTGCCATTCACTCGGGTACCGGTAATAATTTTTTTCAAATTTCATGTTCTTCCACCTGCGCTTGGTTGGAAATCAAGAATGGAATTCCTTTCGCCTTTTGAACGTGTGAAAAGAGAGATTCTCATAAGCGTTTGACCAAAGTCAAGGATATCTGCTAGGATATTATTGTGGCAGATTTCTTTTAAATTTCTTTGCTGATTTCTTTATATGTTTTTGTTAAAAGTATTTGGACACAGTTTTGAATTTGCAAAAGGACTGCTATCTTCAAACTTACAGTTATAAGATTACCTGTTGTTACCTTTATTGTTGACGGATCATGTCTTGCGTTTGGGTTTTAATATATAAGGTGTGTTTGGAACGCTAATCGAGGATTTTGGTTTTTAATCGTCGTCGGACGGCTTTAAGTACTTTACTTAATTCTTTCTTTCCCGGTCGTGCATAAAATTTTGTATACGTGCTACTGGCGTAAAATACGTTTAGCGCCCTCGTGTGGTCGGGCTCTAAACGTAACATTTTTTGCCTTTGAACTGAAACGTATTGAAAGGTGGATAATAATAGATTGTATTTACGTAATAAACAAATAAAATATTAGATAATTAACTGTATATTTATTATTCTGTCAGAAAATACCGTTACATGTAGCTGCATAAATGAATATCAAAATGTCAATTACATAAATCATTAACCTCAAATAATAACGTTACAGACACTCTGGTTGTGCACTTTATATAATAATTTCCAACAAATGTGTTCATAAATCCATCGTGTCAAAGTCGAAATATAAAAACATCACCTGACTAGTCATAAACCTAATAATCGTAATTACTAGCGAGAGACATCTAATAAAATAGAGAACAACAATGAAAAAGCAAAATCATATCAAGCAAATATAATTGTTTTGTTTTATACAATTGCATAAGTCATACACGTTAACCACTAATAACAGCGTCAATTTTAACCTTCACATATATACATATAATATTGTTTACCATAGCATACATTAGATGGTTCTTATTGGTATCGCAATTTTAATTATTTTTTATGTAATCCAAGGCCGCAAATAATGTATTTATATTAATTCAAAGTAAATGCTTTTTGCTATTATTAAATTACCATCGAACTGTTAATTATGCATGTAAAAAGATCTCTACCATTTGATATAGGTATTAAATTGCAAAATGTTGATTACAATGGTGTAGGTATCGTAAATACTACTCGTTAAGTGTATATCCGTTATTTTGTTAACGAGATACGAAATTAGTTTTGTCTTAATTTGGGTTGTTTTATTTTATTTTAATTGGTTTCACTCTCCGGCGTAATCCAAGCGGTTCCATAATAATATTTATATTAGGTTGTAATGATAGAATATTAAACTCTTTACTTCTTAGGTTCAACAATGATAATTAGTAACGTTGCAAAATGTTCTAAATTTCTCTGTTTAATGTCTAAATAATGTGATTAATTTAATCAGAGTATCATAGTTAACAGAATCCTTTATTAAATAAGACATTAGATATTAAATTGTAAAAACATTTTGCCACACCGTGAATCGAGCTTAACCGGGTCTTTTTTCCCCACTAATTTTTCCAAGCCCGTTCCCTCGATATTGGGTTTTTTTTTCGATATTATGTAGTGCCAACACTGTGGAAACTGTTAATCTATTCATAGACATCTCTAATTAGAATTTGGATGATAAGAATTGCGCTAGGTTGGAGAAGTCCTTCAAAGGGCCAAAACTAATCCTCTACTCATTAGTAAAAAGGGACAATTCAATAACCTACCATCTAAGTCCTGGCTGCATCCGAAGTTATTTACTGTTAGTGGTGGCTTCAACGTATCATCATTAGAAAAGTCGTAGTTACTTGAATTTCTTCACGTTGACATTCAGAGCACTGGACAGAAATTACATTGCGTCGTGTGGATGATAACAAATAAGGGTAACAGTTCGATACAGCTACCCCTAGGATTAAACTTGTACAGAAAGGATTTTACCTTACCAATGCATGTATATCCATTCAGAGAATCAAAAGACACCTGCGGAAGGCCTTTCCGACGCCAAACAGTTGAAAAATTTTTTAAGAAGTTCAAAACCCGCGATCTTGACAGTTCACTAGCAAAACGACAGCCATGACACTATAATATCGCGACTATGTTCGTGTTACTCTCCGACAGCGTACCAACCCAATTTCCCTAAATTACCTGGAGAACATTGACCCTGCGCAATCATGGGTGAATTAATTAAAAAATGAATCTTTAACTACTAATAACCTAGCAACACTCTCGCTACGCCCCCGCGCAAGATTGGAGTAAAATTCATTAAAATCATTAACTTTTAACTCCTTTTAGCCTTATCACACCCTTGCTTCGCTTCCGCGCAAGATTGGGGTGGAATTCATTAAAGACATCAACGTTTGACTTCTTCTAACCTAACCACACCCTCGCTTGAGGTGAAATTCATTAAAAAAATTAGCGTTTGACTCCTTCTAACCTAACCACACCCTCTTCCCGCGCAAGATTGGGAGTGGATTTATAAAAAAAATAAACTCGCAGCTTCTACATAACATCCATACGCGGTTCATGGTGCAGTAGGGGGTTGGTACTTCTTCATTGTTTATATCTTGCAACATAACCTAAGATATGCTGAAAACTCGTGTTTGTTTTTCGTCGGTTTCACCCAGATTGGATTAATTTTCTTTACCTCCGGTTACCTAATTGTGTTCTGTAAGTACTTCTCTACCTGCTGATACCAAAACCTTGCTCTCAAAACGTCGTTTCCCTAGGGGTAACTATAAATTAACCAAATAAGATTTCTAATTATTCCAGTTCTTGTTTAGTTGCAATAATTCCATTGAATATCCAATTGAATATTCTGCCTCTCCTTGCTGAGTTAGGAATTTTTGAGTTAAGTATGTGAAGGTTTATAAACTGCTTCGTTGTGTGGTTTTTAAAGCATAGCTAGTTAAGGCTGGTCGAATAGGATAATTTTTCAAGGTTTTGCCATGTTTTCAAGGTCTTTTGTCTCGATAATTGTTATTATCTTTTTGTTTCTATTCAAAAGATGTCAAGTTGATTAATATACAATTGTTCTCTATAATAGCGAAAGCACTAAAATTATTTTACCGTTTTTGATTAATTGAATTTTATTGTCAAGTCACATGTGTGAAGATTACTGATAGAAGTCCATTAATAACTGTATTTAAAAAAAGATCAACGCATTAATAAATGCAGCATAACGGCGATCTCGATAATTTTTGTTTTTATTGAGTCTAGACCATTCTTTATGTACCCAGATGTACATAATTATAATGTATCTCAGCTAATAGTATTAGAATGCTGTCTGTTTAGTTATTCTTTCCATAAATTATAGGTTAGCTTGACACACAAAGTGTTGATTGTAGCTAAATTATACATTTTTATCATTGTCGAGCTTCTTTCCGATCAATGAGCTTCACAGATTGTTAGTTTTAACAATTTGTTGCCCTGTATACTTCCCATTCAAGTCCTAAAACCTGCAAGCTTATGTGCTAGCCCAACATTCTCTTGCAAGTGTCTCGCTAATATATTTCCTGGGACGTTTACCCCGAATGCCCACTTGTAATGCGGCTTGTGTAGCAGTAATTCTCTTTCAAACCACATGGATGCAGAAAGCAAATGTACTGTAAGTAAATTATTTTTTTTGAGCTCTTCGCAGTTAGTTATTTAAATAATTCTTTTTTTATTACCTACCATTTCTTATTTGGAATAAAATTTGGTCATTTTTAAGGTTACTCCGCAAGTAATTAAAATCATCAAAATTGTATTTCTCTTACTCGACAAAATTCAAGTAGAAAAAAAGGATAAACTTTTGTTTTTTTATCTTTTAATTAAACATTGCAGAGGAATAATTTAATTTTAATTTTATTCGGGATTTGCTGTTGTTGTTAAGTGTAGAATAAATTCTCAAAATTATTTGCTACTGTGATACCATGGGATCCTCATGCAAAATGAATGAGATTGTGGTTAAGGGCTGAAACACGGGGGTTAGAGGATTAAACATAGCTTGATTAGAGTAGTGTTCTCGTATGTTCTGATAATGTGTACATTGTACCACTAAATAGTAAAGTTAACACTATTGCTAGACTGGTTAATTGCAGAATGTCTTTCATGTAGTAGTACTTAACTGCAGAAGGTATTATAATTGTAGTCGAAATTCTAACGTGGTATAATTGAAGACTTACAATGAACAAGATTAGTTTGAGTTGGATTTATTCTCTCATTAGAAATGAACGGTTGAATTTATAACTCGTTTAGTTGGATATATACAGGGTGAAATCATTAAGTAGATATCCTAAGTAAAAGTTAAAACAAAAGTTACGTGTAGATCAGCAATAATTACTGTTTGTTTTGTTAGCTACATACATACATTGGTTTTTTTAGATATATGATAATTAATGTCTCTACTTCTCTTTCGCCACTCTACAACAAGTCTTTCTTTATATTTGTATCAAAGTTTGGTTTTTACCAAAAGAATGTTTGATCACCACGGTGCTTGTTGAACTTTGACTATTTCTACTTTCATGTTTTTTTGGCATCCAAGTCATCAACTAACGTTTTTAAGTTTGTCTCTTCCAGTTCCGAATGAAACAACCAATTTTTGTAAAACATGGAAATCAGCGATTTATCGAGAGCAAAAATTAGAAACACAAAAACGATTATTTCTGAATAACAATCCAGCTTGATAGCTCTGCCAACTTTTTTTTTAGAAGTAAAGCTTGAACCGTCCTTTGCTTAGTTTCCGAACTTTTTGTACACCGATCTAGGTTAATAACCTTCTTTATAAGCCTGTAGATGTTATCTTAGACAATCAATCAGTTTTTTTGTTTTGGGTAATTTGGGCATAGAATGATGATTTTTCCTAAAAGAACTTTTGCTGTTATGTAGGATCCATTTGGAAATTAGCTGGTTGTTATTAGCTATGTAATAAAAGTTGAGAATCAAAAGGCACGTAGACTAGAGAATTCTCGAGTTTGGAGAATTTAGACGACATATCTTTGGGTATGAGCACTGATTTTAGAAAGTTCTCTTACGTACAATTAAGTATAAAACTACTATCCTGTAGTACTTTGTCAAGGTACTGTGAATCCTACTATAAGCATAAGATGAAAAGTTTCCGACCAAGGGAGAAAGACAGCAAAATAACTAGGAAATCATTTTACTTTTTGACGTAGGTTTTTTACCAACTCAATACACTCAACTTCTCACAATAGACATTTGTGGCGGAAATTACTTGGAAATTGCATGAGGTAGTAATTTGAAACCCAATTCGTTTCTTGCTGGCCAAGTAAGTTGTTGAAGTACTCTTCTACTAGTTTTTACCTTTTTCAAGGTAATCCACCAAAACAATGCTTTTTGCATTCCAAAATATCATCACTATAACCTTTTTCGACGAATGGAATTACTTTCACCTTCTCCGTAATTGGTTACCTTCCGCTGTCCACTGTTGTGACTGTTGCTTGCTTGGTCTCCTGTATGGTGATGAATCTAAAGATCTCGTTAATAATCGGCACAAAGTCGTTTGGATTGCCATTGAATAATGATAAAGATTTCTCTGAAATGATCACACAATTGAGTTTTTCCTCTGAAATAAGCAGTCCCATACCCAATGTTTCGCATAATACATGATGTGCGCGATCTTTTGATATGTCCACAGCTTCAGCTATCTCGACTAACTTTAATTGACGACCATTCAATACAATTTTTTACACTTTTGAATTATTTCGTAAGAAGTAGTCTTTTTTGGTCTACCCGTACGTTGTGCATCCAGAGTGCTCGTACGGCCATGTTCTAACTCACTCACGGGCTCGCCCAAACTAGAATCCAACTCAGCTTTTCGGTTGGAAATAGATTCTTAATATGAAATTGTTGGTAATGGGTTAATGGTGACGTCTAGCTTCTACTGCACTGCGAAATGAACGTTCTCATAATGTGACTAACTGATTTGGACGCATTTTCCATTGGTTACCTTACGTATGAAAAACATCAAACTGAATACCTCTAAAAGCCTGAAGAGAGATTGATATCGTCGATTGTGAGATACTTTGTAAACTATATTAGTTGCTTGGTTTCCATTTGACACTTACCAAGTTCTCTTTGTGGGACCAACTAAGAAAGAATTGATTGGACTTGACTCGATTGGGACTCACTTTCAAGGTGATCCAAACTACCTCCAGTTTAAAATGCATACCATCTTGTCGCGTTTAAAGACACCTTTGAAAATTATTTGCAGTTAACAATTTCAAAGTTTTGACGGTAAACGCTTTCATCTTGTAAAGGCGTTTTTTTCGCAGTAATCTTCATTTTGGAGTTGAACCAAAAACCGTAGAGTATCAAGTTAAGAGAGTAAGGTAAATGAGAGCTAAATGCTTTCAACAGCATCTTGTGAGGTTTTACAAGCATTTTACGCATTTTTATGCCCTTTTTAGTTTTGAACACAATTTTAGTGTCTTTTTGCTGATTTACCTTACCGTTACCGTTTGTCCATTCAATTTATTCTTGATCAATCGTACGCTGTATTTCTTTTTTCATAAAGTTTTTGCTAAACAATTCAACCAAAGATTTCTGAAATCTTGAGCCACTACAGGTTATTCAAGAATTTTCGGACCAAGGGTGTAGCATCGTGAATGGTAACTTTTAGAATGCGTGACCAAGTCATTGTTCTCTGTTAAATAGACAGATAATATAACTTTCGGTGAATTATCTGAGTTGCTTGGTGATGATGTTTTCGATTATATTTGATTGAACTTTGAGTAGTCTGATCATCTTCTTACCATAAATCTTTTGTTATGCTAGTCACTTTTAAATTATACCTAGAAAGTTTGTGAGGTTTTTTCCTCAGAATTAGGCTCGCTTCGGTTACATACTATGAGAACTGCTCAAGTCCAAATTAATGTGGATTTGAATCTTACCTACTTGAAATAGTCTCAAAAGTCTCAAGCAAGTTGAATTTTCAAGATCATGTTTTCTGTTAAGTTAAGTAATCAACTTCTCAAATAAAAGTATTAAATTGTTACTATTATATGAAGGTTGTCTTTATTGTCTTTCAGCCAACTTGATGTTTTTCAGTTTTTACTTCAACACACCGACTTGTTATTTATCTAATTTAGCATTTAGTATACAAAAATTATTTATGTCTATGTTGTACAAAGTTATAATTTTCACGTATTAATATTTCTAAAGAATGAATTTTTGATGAAAGGAAATTTCCAATATTCTCTACGCGTAGTGCATGAATAACAATATGGAGGCACCATATTTTATGAAAATCGAACGGCACATAAATCTGTGGTTATGACTCGATAACACCGGCTACACTTCATCCCCAATTACAGGAATACCCAAGTTACACAAGCTTATCACCGAAAATTATAAGAGAAGAAATGCGTTTAAGTCCCAACTTTCGATCAAGACCGTAATTTCGCATCTTATGCGGGGGGTCGGATAAAGTCGGAAACCCTCAATTCCCCACTAACTTACAAAACTGCGACCAGAAAATTTAAATCCGGTTGACGTCAAAGCCATCCAATAGAGCAAGTACGCACACGAGAAGGGCAACTAGGAAACAGATGATGAGATTATCTTCTGTAAAATAAATAACAAGTCGAATCTAACTTGATAAAACCAGCTCTCGTGGTGCGTAACGAGCGGCAATGCAAAATGGGTTGGTGCGTTCTCTCTTCTCTTCTCTATTCCATCGAGTTAGCGGGGTCCAAGCACATATTAACGGTAACGGTAATATTGCAAAGTGCTGCTCCTGCTGCTGTCCCAATCATGCTTTTGATTAACAGTTCATTATTACGTACGCTAAATGTGTTGGCTGCTAATGTGAAAATCGATATGCTCATTACTCTAGACCGCGTTTTTATGTGTCACGATGACCAGTTTTCATGTTAAGGGCTCATTTGATCCCGGTCTGATATAAATTAATTTCTGGTTTTTTATTTTATTCATAAAGCTCGAGATACTACTACCCCCAGCGGCAGATCTGCGTGAGTTAACACGAAAGGTGTTTTTTATAACTTTGTAGTTTATAACACGAATGCTTTCCTTGAATTTTAGCGTAAAGAAAAATGAAAATTCAACAACGGAATTTTACAAAATAAGCAGAATTAATAAATGTTTTCCGCTATTTTAGGCTTATTTCTCCAGTCCAGTAATTATTTATTTTTCTTTTTTTTTGCTCAATTTTTTGCTACGAGTGGTTTATAATATAGTTCATATTACTGAAAATGGAATTAGTCCCGGTTCAGGGCATGCAAGCATTTAATTACTTATTTCTACTACATTTTCTACATCAGTTTTGGACTAAAGCTGCTGTTAGGTCGCCGTTTTTAGAATTATTGAGAACTGTTATCCAGGACTTTGCCAATACCAAACCTCATCATTGTAGGTTGCGTAACAGTATTTTCTTGACTTCTAGTTTTCGTTCTATAGTTGCTTCACTTTGGGATTAAACATTTATTTCGGCGTAGGTATGTTTTGATCTCCAATACGTTTTTGCTTCAATGGTTTTCCTTGTTCCTTTAGCCTGTTAATTCATTTACGTATTCGTGTCTAAGAATAAAAGTGTTAATGTGATGAAGTTTAATTTTCTATAATCATTGCAAAATTGATACTTGCCAAAATGGAAGACATGAATGCAACCCTTGAATAACTCCTGTTCAAAAATATTATTGAAAAAGCTCAAAATCTTTGAGTAAAATGTTATGGTTCACTAAGTTACTGTCTGCCTCAACTCTATGGTCGTTTCTGTTTATCTTAAGAATTGACTGAAGAGCGTTGACCGATATACCGTGCTCTGGCGTTATATTTTACAGCAGAAGACATCGAATGATCAGCCGAAATCCGTTTCTTCCAAAATTGGAAGAAAAATCATTGTGATGATAGCTGAAGAAGGGCTTCTTCAAGAAACATCATTTCAAAGCATTCTTGTGTCGAGAGTTTTTGGGCAAAGTTAGTTAGCTGGTTTTGTTTTAGGACAACAATGAAAAATTTTGTTTCTTGTTGAACTGGATATAACTCCAAAAATGATGATGAAAAGTGACATCGGATGTTCATCTCTTACCCATTTATACCACTTTGCAAATTTACTTTTTCCTTGATCAGAGCTTCCAATTTCTAAAATGTTTTGGAAAATCGAAAATTGATTGTAGAGAAGATTCTTTCTGTAGTATTCTATAGAAATTTTGAACGAAGTCAAAGAGGTGAGCTCTTTTTTTGAGTAGTACAGGAAGAAACGCCATTACAGAGATTCTATTGACAAACTCTCATGTTTTCCCCTTTTTGCATCAGGCAGCAGTATCGATTCGTTATTTATCTTGTCTGACGTTTGATGTTACAAGTCCTACAATTTATCTTTAATGCTTGTGGTATTGCAAACTTTGATTCCAGTAGCAAAGTTTCATATAAAATCTCTCAGTTTATCAGTAGTATCTTGGGAAAAAAGCAGTGGAGAAGTCTGATTTAGAAAGATTATTTTGTTTTCTTTTTAATTATTCTGAAATTTTGCAATTTCATCATTTACAGTTAGAGTTTCTTGTTTTCTCATTACTTTGGTAGTCCAAGAATTTTAGGCCGAAAAGCTCCTGAGCTAGAATTCTGAACAATGGTTTTATTTGATGTTCTTAACAACATACAAAAGTTCCCAAATCCCCAATTCTAGGCCTTTGAACACTTGGAATCTTGTAAAAATGCAATCAAGTGCTATGATTCTACCAAAGCTAATGGTAATGGAAAACATCGACTGAAACCGCTTGCGTCAGTTCACAACGGTGTTGCGGTCCACGACGAAATTAAATATTTCTGTGAGTCCCCGGCAGCTTTTCGTGCGGATTGCTCTTGGTGCCATGAATTTCTAAAAAGATTCGAAAGTGTATTTAAGAGTTTTCGATGTAGAAGACAGCGATGTCAATACTCCGAAAGCTTTTGAAGAAAATTTTGAGTCGCCCAGTACTAGTGTTACCTCCTTCGCGCGTTTGTTTGGCTGTCTCGTCGGACAAGTAGCCATGAGCGATTTGACTCATCTGTCATTACAGTGTTCGACGGATACGAAATTTAGTTTACTAAAGATCAACAACAGCAGCGGACACCTACAGAGGTAGTATTTGGCAACACTTCGTGAAGACACCCCAGCCAGACTTTTTGAATCATCCCAAAAACAAGATATGACTTGTAGACCTGTTGTTTTTTCATTTTCAATAAGCTGAGATCACGGCCTTACGTGCAACTGTGGACGCAGACCTCCCAACCGTCAGGAGAACCCTGGACATGGATGTGTCTGGGCAGCAAACAGATACGGCTGAACACCGACGTTTTTCTCGTGATCTATTCAGATGTTGAGTCCTGGTAGTTACTAAGTTCTCAGAGTTATTATAGCGCAGTCTTTCCTCTTTTTCTCCTGAGATGCATAGTTTCATAGTAAAAGAGCGTTTTTTTTTTGATATTTTAATCAATTCTGTGTTCAAGACAATTTTTATCAAACCCAGTAAGTAAACATCTAAATATTGTTGTGAACTACTTTATATTGTACCTCCACAGTATCAAAAAATAAGTTTATCGTAACCTAAATTACATGGCTGTACTTTTTTGTATTGTATATTCGGTTTCTGTAAAACAGTGCTTTTCAATTCATTGAATTGAGATAATTCAAGCTTTTTATTATTTGCAGGCTGAGATATCATCGGTACTAAATTCCTCCCACCCCAAACATCCCCAAAAAGAATAAAAAAAACTGATATTGCATTCTTCTCGAAAGATCACCCAGTAAATCTTCTTTGCAATGCTATTATCCCTTATGTTGATATAAGACAAAGTTTTTATAGCTTTCCCAAATAATATCCAAACATTTATCAATATTTTTGTTTATAGAAAATTGATGTAGTTGGCCTTTTCTATACCATTGAAATTTGAATCCAAGATACCTTGTGGAATTCCGTATTGCATTACTATGACCAGTGAATTGCAAGAATGTAAGCAGGAATGTGATTGCAATCCATGACTGTCACCTTGCACCCTTTGTGTAGCATTGTGGTTTAGAATAGCATGAAATAAAATCGAATTGTACACAATCCTGCTACCTACAGATTTGGTAATAAATATCATCCGCACATTATTATTTTCCGCGCTTTCCTCTGCAGAAATTCCACTTATTAAATTTTGCTTACATTTGTAATCGTAAATCATTAATGAAACGCGAGTCGAAGAAAAGAGATCCTTAAATTGTTTGGCAAAGCACTAAATTCATTAATGAAACCACATAACTCAGCGTGTTCATTAATTTTTTACCCGGTTGGCTCTTCTAAAATTCCTTACTGAAATATCCGCCAACAGTTTTCGTTTCTGTTTCGTTTTTTTTTCCTATATCGGTTGGTATGTCGTGTGAATCGGAGAAAAACGGTTTGTTGTTCGACAGTCCCTTGAGTTCGAAAATGTTGTGTTGCTATCTACTGTTTGCAGGATATCGGATCCTGAACACACACCACTCGCTAATTATTTTATTGGCCCGTAGATGCTGTCGGACGCATTTAAAGGTTAAAATTTATAGTTTTACGCTCACATTAATAAAATAGAAGAGCTTTCTGAATTCTTTTTTAAGACCAGAAGGTAGTATTGATCAAACTTCAATTTTTTATATTGCAGAAGATTAAATTAGAACAAAATTTTGTTGGGAAGAAGAAAAATGTTTATCATTTGTTTTATACTTAATTTCGGCTATGAATGAAACCTCATAATGAATTGGGTTTTGAAGTTTCTTAATGATAATTAATATTTAATAAAAAAAGAAAGATCTTAGTTTTTTTAAAATAAAAGGGTTTTTTTCTCGCTTTGTCGTTTCCAAAACATTTACTGAACATTAATCATCATCAGATCGACTGATTTATTAAAAGGCAGAAGCAAAACTTGGAGAGGTCTGTTGGATTTTGCCAATGAAATCTTTGAAACATAAAGCTTGGTGACTTAAGCTAAAATTGGAAGTTTTGGGCCTTAATCTTCTGGTTGTAACCCTAATGATAAGCGCTTGTAAGCCAAACAGTCGAAAACAAGACTAAGAAGAATTAAATGCACAAAGTTTTTATCTTGTGGTCAATAGATATGTTTTCTTATTAATTTCTCGATTTGGTTTCTATTTACAGGTCTTTTTGACAATTAGATTTTGGCATCCGCTTTATGGCTTTGGTAGTGTGGTATTGTTTTTTATTATTTTTTTCTTATTAGAAGAAAGACTGGAACGAGTTGTTAATCTTTGTCTAGGCTTTATTTAGTTTATTGTGGATCATCTTAATAAGGTTTTCTCACCATTGTCATTTTGATTTTGAACATTTTGCAAACCATAAAAAGACGAATAATATTTTGGGTATACTAGTAGATCTTGTAAAGTGAAAACAGGTTTATCAACATCACAGCTCTTTTTGGTATGCAGTCAAACCATGACTTTGGTTTTTCACCTTGAAAAAAGAGTCAACGAAGATTTTTTATAACCACCTTTATTAGTTGCGCATATTAGTCACATACCATATATTACAAACAATGCGCCATCTTCTATTACTGCAAATAAAGATTAATAATCCTACAAGCAGTTGTTCCGTTGCCCTTTTACAGTGTCCAATATAAAATCCCAACGCGACTTCCCATAAACGAAATATACGCTGATGGAGAAAACAAGGACGAGGAAAGATACCATTGAATTTTCCTTTATCAGTTATGGTAGTGAAGTTGTCAAAGTACATGTGTGCCACAAAAAACCAATTATTCTACTTGAATCCATTACAAGCTTTTCCCTTACTATTTTTGACAAAGGAATTCTATCACCATATTCTTATTTCTAGGATACCAAATGTTGGGCGAAATTAGAGTTCAGATTTTGCAGCATCTTTAATCGTCAGGTATTAGCACCATTAATTGGTATAGTTATGGAAAAAGTGGAAAGGGCTGTTGATTTACATGAAAAAGGTCATCTAAGTCTGTTGACAATGCTTTAACGATTTTTTAAAAATGGAACTTTGTGGACTTGAATGATTTTGACTGCAATGTATATGAAGTGATTTTTTCGAATAATTTCGGAAACCTGGAAAACTTGGAAATTCTGAAAAATTTACCCAAAAAAAAGGCAAGTAAATTCCAACAGAGAGCAAACTTAGGATTTCCAAATAATTCATGATGTAGTAATGTATTTGTCTAAACTCAAAGTACTTGCTGATAATTGATTTCAGATTTTAGCAAGAGCGTGGTATCAATCTCAAGAATACTATTTTTTTGTTTTACTGCAATATCTATTTTTTTCCCTTCAAATCTTCATTTTCTTTATTTCTCTTCTTTACATAGTCCCTGCCTCACTGTTTTGGTTTGTTTTGTTTCTTGCCAACTCATTTTTGCTTTTGTTTTCTTCACTTCTATTTATCTTCTTTTCCATGGCCTATCTCACATTTTTGTATTTCTTTTTATTTTTTTTCTCATCAATTCTGTACTCCTGTCATCTTGTTTCTTTCTTTTCTCTTTTCTTTTTTCCCGTAATCTTTACCTTATCTTTCTTCTCTTTCTACTTGGACTTCTTTTTAGTATCTCTCTGTCACGTTTACTTTGTTTTTATTTTTTCTCAATTTTTTTCTTTCTTCTGTTGTTTTGTACTCAAGTTTTGACTTGCTGATATCATCTGATTGCATTCTTTTTCGCCCTCTTTTCATCTTTTTCCGTTTTATTGATGCTTGCATCTGTTTTCTATTTCTCCTTATTTCTCTCCTCCTGTCTTGTCTTTCTTCGCTCAATATTCATCATATCATCTGATCCCGACCCTGTCTTTGGTTATCTTCATTTATGCAACTTTCCTCGTAGTTTCTACTTCTCTTCATTTAGTCGTTTTGTTTTTTGCTTTTCTTCTTTTATTTAATTTCCCTCTTTCGGTCTTAACTGTGATTTCTACCCAATAAATACTTTTGAGTGCCAGTCTGTTTCTCTTTTATGTTTGTA
>VTPC01091166.1:91041-163533 GCA_011009095.1 Ignelater luminosus
ACGACTTGGTCATGTGGAATTTCTCAAGTCTTTTGCCTTGCTTGTTTTTTCTATTCATCCTGTCATTTGCTGTAAGGAACGTAGTCAGTCAAAACACTATAGTTTTGCTGAATATGTTCAAATACGTTTTGTCAAGTTGTTGGAAGTTGTTGGCATTGCTGAGTACCCTGATTTCTTCACGGTTTGAAATGCTTGGTGAGAAGCATGCTTTAGGTGCAACTACATGACTAATCTACCAACTCTTCTCTCTATTACCAATATGTAGGACATTTCTTTCTTTTTGACAGCTTTAGTAAAGGGCAAAATCAGCAAATACTGTGATGTGTTGGCATTATTGCTAACAAAGTTTGTGTATTCTACGAATTGGAAGAAGTATTTTAAGTCACCAAGGATTTCGAAGATATTTTAAGTATCCAAGGATTTCGAAGATATTTTAAGTATTTTATTATTGATTGTGGTTAACAAGTTTTAACTTAAAAAAAGTGGTCAGCTTGAAAGTCATCTTCGTTGTATTTAATGGAATGAGGAAGGTTGTATCAAATTTCATTTAGTAAGGTTAGGTTACGGTACCAATAACTTAGGTTAGGTTAGGTTAGAATCTCAATTTCTTACCATACATACGGAAAAGATATTTTGTGAGATAACATATTTCACGGTTAATTTATGTTCGTTACGAGAGTGGTACTAACCTTTTAGAAGTAATTACAAGCAATACATCGATTATTGTTTGTTCGTAGCACGTTTCTCTTGGTATTTGTTAGCATAGATTAGTTAACACTTCGATTTTGCAAACACATTGGAGAATTTGAATATCATTTAGGAACAAATCGTCGGTCAACAAAGGTGAGGTTAAGTTTATGAACGTTCCATACAGTACCTGTAGTATTACAGCGCGGATTACTCCATTCAACAGTTTTCATTGCGGAATTAATTTCTATATTATATTCATTTTCGAATTTAATAATCTTCTCATTTAGTAAAAGTTTAAACGAATATAAATCCCTCGTTTAATAACGAAACTGTGTCGGCGTAGTTCAGAAGTTTTGGGTGACAGGCGCTGTACATAATTAATTTATGTTTTTGTTTAAAAGGGAACACCATATTACTAACTATAACCACGCTTTAAGTCCCAATAGGAAAAGTAACGTTAACGACTCGCTTATAAAGGGGTTGTTGTACTGCTAAAATTATATAAATAAAAAAGCAGCAAAACCTACATTGGGTGGTAGCATAATTAAATTACAAGCAATAAATTGTTGGCAACAACAGTAGAGTTATCACGTTAAGGGTCGCTCTTTAACCTCTTTTAACAGTTCTTACGATCCTGACAATATCTTCAGGTCGCTGTTATAACCTTCTCGGCGTCACACCCGTGTATTAAGTACAACCACGAGCCGCCTCTTCAGAAACCTACTCGGCACGGATTCTCGCTACATTTTGCAAAGTAATTGCAGCTAATAGGAGCTCTGTAACTGTGGTAAGCGTTTCCAAAGGCAAAGCCATAGTAGTAACTTGCATTCCATCCCAGCAGCGTTCCTGCTTCCTGGTTCCGAGTGATGGATGGACCAAGTTTACAAGCTAGCCTGTCGGCGGTATCAGCTTGAATTTAAGCGTGTATTCCACTTTTCCTTCTTTTGTGTTTTTTTTATTTATGATAGTTATATTAAAATCTGTTTCACAGGCTTTATTTCAAAAGTGAAAATTATATTTCCATTAATAATAAAGTTATCTTCTAACAGCATATTTTTTTATAGAAGGTCGTAAACACTTTACGGCTATGATAATAATAGTTCCGCGGGTTATTTGCTGTTGAGGAGTTTAAAAATGGTTAATACCTATCTATCACAAAGTAACGACCCGTAGCAATTTTCGTGGCTCATTATAAGCCGACCCGTACCTACCCAATATAACATTTTGCTGAAATGCCTTCTAACGGTTTTCATTAAATTATTACAGTGTTTAAGATGCAAACTTATTGTATAACGAGAACATTAATGTTCAATAAAATTTGATGTTGCGTTAAATTAATTCAATTATAGAAGTAAGTAACGCTTTGTATTGTAGTTAGTTCCTTATTATTATTAAATATTAAAATATAAATTATTCCACTCGTTAATAAATAATAACGAGTCCCGGAAAAAATATAAACGTTAATAGTGTACAGTAGATCATAAAAGTAATCGCACAATTATAGTTATAAAAATTAATTAAATTGATTAAACTTCTGTATTATACAGTGTGTCCACATTTTGATGCTCACTATTGGGATCTCGGAAATTGTAAGAGATACAAAGTCGGTTAAATTAGAAAAGATTTGACTATTTTGGGGATCAGTTTACTTATGTTTTTGTTTTTTCAAAAAAGTTCACGGTTTACTAGATATTTGCTAAAAACAAAATTATCTTATTTTTCTTAAAGTGAAATATCTCAGGAACAAGCAAAGATAGAAAAGAACAGCAAAGAGGATGTTTTAGAGAATTTACTCCGAAACACAAAAAAATTATTTTTGCAATTGTCTTTTGTTTTATTTCGGCGGTGAAACGTAAATCCAATTTTTTTCTAATGGTACGCCTACTTGATTTTCATATACTACATTTGGTCGTTGATCGGTTACAATCTGAACTAGCATTACTGTCCTTCTTGTGTGCATTTTGATATCAGACTCTGATCGGAACAGACTGTCAAAATACACTTAATTGACATTCTAAATAATACTTAGATTCACATTCAATGGAAAATTTTATCACATTAAAGTTTCTTCTCGTCTCATTTTATCCACTCCATTAGCTTATCGTTAACACGCTCAGTCAAAACTTCAATTAAGACTCCTTACAATTCTTCCATTAACATTCTTACAACCATCACTCTCCACTATTGAAAATGTCATTATCACCACTGCATCAACTGTAAACGAAGCCCCGTTAACATTCTTCACATCCTTCGAGTAGGAAGCTTCTCATACTCGGCTAAAGAGGAATCCCAGCTTTTACGTAGCTATTGGTTCGACGTTTCATGTTTAGAATTCAAAGTTTATGACGTTTCTTTATTGCTATCCTCTTTTGCCTTATTTTAACAGTTTTGGGACTTTTTGGCTCGGAAGGTTGTGGTAATCTACATTCCTGCTAACTTTCCATAGTTACATTTTTAACCAGAGTGGACAAATTTAACTCCCTGGGCTGAATTAGCTCGTATAAAGGCAAGTTTAGCAGCGAAGACTATTTTTTGGGAATAATAATCTAACCAGTACCAAAGTACATATTTGGAGACCGTTAACATTTTCTAGCCTACTCATTATGTGAAATAGCTTTGTACATTTTGAGTTTTACTTGGCTAAGGGTAGTTTATACTGCTTTGATGTTCATAACAGTCAGGGTAGAAGCACAAAAATGTGACTAAAATCTTGCTGCGGTTAAACTCGGGGTCGAAGATGGATTGGGTCATACCTTTCGACCTTGCTCTAGTGTTTCTATAAAAAAAAATAGTTGTTAATCAATTTTCTTTGCACTTTTGTTTGTAACTGTATGAATTTATGCAACGTCAAGTTTAGCTGCTTATTAAAGCGATAATAGTTTTGAAATGAACTTCCGAATAATCTCACTAATTTCAAATCTTCGATCCTCTTTGCATATCAATTTCGATCCGCTTGTGCAATTACAACGTTTAGGTGACTATTACAGATCTTACCTTAACCACCATTAGATGAATTTATGGTTGTAACAGATCAAGATTTGAAACTGCATTTTGCCATTTCAATTAGCGATATGTTTACGTTCATGCACGTGGTCTTCACGACTTGTCGCGGTATCTACGCGACTGATTCCTGCCCGGTGCTCTGAATGTCAACGTGAAGAAATCCAGGTAAGCCTGGCTGAACGGCAAGAAATTCCGCTCTGTTACGAAAAGATTATATTCTAATATAAACACAATCTTGAATAAATTACGAGATGCTCACCATTTAACATTCATCGATCTTAAGGAAGCTTTTCATCAAATATTGCGTTTACTGTTTTGAACAGTGGACTTTTTAAATACCCTTTGGTGTAACCATTACACAGAAACGTGATCGAAATTATTCTATACTCGAAGTCCAAGTCAGGTCATTTCCAAACCTAAAAGAAACTCCCAAGTGAGTATCTAGTTTTTGGATTCTTTGTGTATTTCGACTCAGGCCCTTATCACTGTAACAGATCAAGATCTGAATCTGCACTTTTACCATTTTAATCAGCATATAATTGCTTGTTTTCGTTAATGCCATGATATCTGCATTGCTGATTTTCGCTCAATGCTCTGACTGTCAACGTGAAGAAATCCAAGCAACCTCGGGTAAACGGTAAGAACCTAATAATGTTACAAAAACCGATATTTATTCTACCCCATATTATCCAATTCATTGATTTTAACCAAGTTTTCATCAAATATCTCTTGATCCGGAATTATGCGAGAAAACTGTGTTTACCATCCAAACAGAGGATTTTCCAAATAGATTGTTATGCCTTTTCCTGCAGCTACGTAACAAGGTTTAATGGATAATATCTCCAGTGCTTTATTGCGAGGTTTCTTTCAAAAATCCGTTTACGCGATGATCTTTCTAGAAACTACTTTTGACTTTATAACAATCAGAGTGGAAGTCAGAAATGTGAAGTTAGCTTATTGCTGCGACTGAACTCGAATTCGAAGACGGGCTGGATCGTACCTTCAGACTTTAATCTAGCGTTTCTGAATAAAAGGATAACAACTTAGAAACTTGGATAAATATAAATGAATAGACTCCACTTGAGCATTAGTCGTATCTTCTTTGCTTTGTCTTGCTTTTATATGATTTTACGATACTTCAAGTGTAGCTGACTATCATTAAGAGGAAAAATAATTTTAAAATGTTGAAACTCAGAAGCTTAAACAACCCCAAGTGGGTAACTAGCCAACCAGTAATTTCAAACCTGGAATCCTCTCTGCCTTTTGACTCCGGTCCGCTTGTGAAGTTGCAACGTCTAGGTGGCTATTACAAACCTTACCTTTACCACCGTTACATGAACGTGCCACTGTAACAAATCAAAATCTGAATTTGCACTTCACCTTGAGATAATTGTCCTGTTTACGTTAACATCATGATTTTCGCGCTACTAATTTTCTTAGTGCTTCAAGCAAACGCCGAGTAAACATTTTGGATAAGTTATGAAGCTTTTTACCACATATCTCTTGATTCTGAATAACGCTGGAGAACTGTGTTTAACACATTGTTAATGTACCTTTTGGTATAGTGAACAAAGACTACAGCGTTTAATGGATATTTTCTTTGATTCTTTATTGAGAGAAAAACTTTTGAAGGATCAGTAACACCATTTTGCTGAAATATTAAGAAATCTAAAAGCAGTAGGTTTATCCTTTGACGCCCTTTTTGAATCTAGAAACTATAAATGATTGTTGTTATCAAAACTTAAAATAACAATCTGAAAATTGTTTATTTATTTAATTATTTATTACAATTCTTTTATAATTTATAAAGTTGACATATTTTTTTAAATAAAATTTATTACTTTTACATAACAAAATGCAGCAAATAATTTATAGCATTTATTCTTGCGATAAGACAAATGATATTGTAGGACGTAACAAAAAAACCCGGCAAATTTTAATAAAAATGAATAATTACTTGAAACCTTGAATGTTAAATGTGGAACACATTAATATTTTAGATAATTTAAGAAACGCTTTATATTCGTATGCTGATAGAATGTGTGCATTAATATTAATAATTCGGAAAATCCACTTTTAAGTTTCCGCTACATCCCCACTTTTTGCTCTTTATCATTCTGCAACATCTAAATTAGTTGTTTTTATTGTTCAATTAAATATCTAGTTGTTAAATTAAAGAATATTTAATTATGTAAATGTGGCACAATCAAACGTAAGTTGTAATTTTGCGGTTATTTTGATTTGATCATTAAAAACTAAAAACGTCTATCATTCTGACATCTTAGTGCTTGCTTGAGAATTATTAATTTGAAACCTTTTAAAATTCAAATTACTGTCTTTGATAATTCATCATAACAATTTAATGCTCCTGTAATATCTTACGCAACCAGAAAGAAAATGATTTGTGATTATATTTATTTATTTATATATATATATATATAAAACTTGTCACAATTGAAAATTCAATTCTGGTTTTGCAATGTTTTGTATTTTCCCGATATTTAAATATAGATCGACCTCAACACAAATATTTGATGAAGCTTGAAGAACTTAATTATTATTTATTGTTTTATTATTATGCGGTTTTATGAAGTGTGTGTGGCCTTATTATAATTTTATTATCGAAGCGAGAATTTTAGGTGTTTATAAATTGCAAAACAAAAAGCCTCAGTTTCCGTTCTATTTCATTTGACAAAACATGTAATTGAAATTTAAAATTGGGCGATAAAATAAAACGTTTCGCCATTTATGGAACGTGTCATATATGTGCCGGTTATTACACGACAACTTTTTTGAATTTACCATCATATCTACATGAAATATACAGCAATTATATGCATATTTATGTGGGAGATTTGGTTTTATTATTTCGATATAGTAGTACGTATGTACTCCTTTTTATAAATACTGTGTGTGTGACACCGTTTTCGCAATCGTGCGAGGTGTGCCCAATTTTATGATGCATCTGGCACCCACTTGACGTAACAGAATCCACAAAAGGACATAATGCTTACATTGATTTCACTTTTTATAATAATGTTTATTGTAATTTCTCAGGTGGGGCCTTTTTGGAGTCCGTGCAACAAACCGAAGGATTTCAGCGGCGATCCCACGTTTCCGTATCGATAACGTCCGTACAAGCATCTCGATATTACAATGACTTGTTCTGTTTACTCGGGATGTGTTGTGGGAGGCGAGCAACTATACACAACATGATTTGTACGTAGATTTAAAAATGAAACCCATCACGTTCGAGAACCTCCGGCGCCTCATGGGAGGTGGCCGTAAGAAAAAGGATAAGGAGACCTCATTTAAAAGAAGTGACTCCTTCAAGCGTATTTCTATTCGTAAAAGTTACTTAGATCGTGGGAAAAAGAAGCATTTACATAAACTTGAAGTGGCCACCCAAACTGTCAATGAAGAAGTAGCTGCAAAAGCTCTCGAAGGCCCTTCGTGTAACAAAGTTGATAGTGGCATTCAAGTCGATAAAGTGAATATTAATAACGAGTTAGTGTCAATACAAAAAGAATTTAAAAGTAAGGGTAAAAGTAAACAAAAGACGGAAATTAAAGTTTCTGATAATAGTGTTATAGCATACGGCCAGTGGTTAAAAGATATTAGATTAGAAGAACCTAATAATACCACGAGCTCTAGTTCTTCTAATGTTCCCCCAATTAAAGGAGCTGAAAGGACTATTATTTATGTACCAGCTTCGAATGATGAGAAACCACCGTCGACGGTTATCCGTCAACTTTCCTCTTCGCCTACTTTACATAAGAAGACTGCAGTGAGAACGAGACAATGCAGTCCTGTCTTGCAAAGAAAAGAAAGCAACGATTCGGCAGTAGAAGTTTTTCCGTGGGGGGACTGTGCTGACCTACAAAAATCTCCTTTAATTAGACGAAGAGCAAGACCGAATTCTCCACCTCTTCTACCAGATTCTGGAGCAGAAGAAATGTGCTCTTTATCAATCAGTTTGGGTCGCATTTGGATGGATGCTCCGCAAGGCATGGCTCCAAGAAGTTTAGAAATGCCACGCCTTGGAGGATTACCTTTACCTGCTCATCATTCCTTGGATAGTGCCCTTAAAGATAGAAAAGAAGATCCTATTATCATAAATAGATTGCAGAAAAAACCGACCCCACCTGTTTCCAGAACGCTCTCTTCAACGAGTAACACTACAACTTCCACCGGAATATTTTCTAGTAAAGATTCCGGATTTTCTTTTTCAATTTCTATACCCAAATTGACCGATTTTAATTCCTCCGCTGGTCCAATTCCTGCATCTAAAGGCTTCTTTAGGAGAAAACGACCAAAACCTAAATTATCTGTTAGTAAAGATGGATATTTTAAACGCACCAGCGGTGTATTATCGGAAGTTAGAAGGAATTCGGTGCGACGTAGAAGCAGTAAAAAGAAAAAGGGTAGAGGTTCTGGGCGAGCAAAGAAAAAGAAAGCGAATTCTTCTAAGAACGATATGTATCAAGTAATTGTGAGTAGACCGCACAGGTCCCTAAGGAATTTCAAGCTCGATCCCATGATATTTGTTCCCCCGGAGAAAAGAAGGGCTTCGGTGCGACGCAAACAATCGTTTAAGGCCGGACTACTAGAAATAAGGAACTTCAACCTGGATGAAGTTGGCCGAAATTTAAACGAGAGCACGGACGAGGGTCTGTATGAGCCTCTCCCTGGGGAGTTTGAGAACCTCTCGGACGAGCAACCCCCGAGTGGCCGCATCTCCCGGATTAGCCTTCGGGAAGACGACGACTACGACTACCCTTCTAACGACTTTCAAGCCGCAGATCGTCTTTCCGTGCATTCGGGTGCCTCGGGAGCCGTTAGTGCCGTGGTCAGTGATGATGATAGTAACGACGGCAGTTTCTCTTGCAAACGTGCAAGCCCCTATGTCCCGCCGGGCGTGTCTCCCGTGCCTAGAAGACGCCCTGTTAGGCGAAAAAAGTCCGGACTCTCTCATAAACGCAGCATTACGTACGTGGCCAAACCTAACATAATGCGGGCTCCTTCGACTCTCCGAAGACCGACTAAAAAAAACGGTGAGTTAGTCAAACTCTAGACATAAATTGTACACGACTTATGATGTGTACGGGACTAGAGAAAAATTGCTACTTGGAGTTTTGAGTTTTTCCCGCTAGCATATATTATTCAATAGTATTTCCTGCTAGTTCGAATTAAGTTTTAATACTTGTGTTACATATTCAGGTCGAATTTACAGGAAATATTTTAAGTTTTACACTACGTTTCCTAATTTAGAAATGCAATTGTATTTTTAAACATAAAATATTGTTAATAACAAAAGACTCAAGTTGTTATGGCGCTTATTAATAATTGTTGAATAGAGAAAACGTTACTATATTTGATAAAAACATGTTTGCTTACAAATTAGATACTTAAAATTCGGAATATTCTTCTAAAGTTTTAAGCTAACGATGCCAAAACCAGATTACTTTTAATTCTAGATAGTAAATCTGGATGAATATAAACAAAACTAGCTAACTTCAAAACATGAAAGCAAACTTAAATTTTATGTGTATTACAGGGTGTCTCAAGGAAGTCTGCAACTGTCGGTAGATTTTTACATACTGTGTGTACAACCAAAAAAGCGCAATTCAATTATCATTGTATTTATCGTGGAATGTCAAAATAAGCATCTGTTGGCCAAATTGGTGTTTTGCAGTATCGAAGTTGAGTATAATACATACCCTTTTTTGAGCTCAATGAGTCTTTGAGGTGGTTGCATGAACACTTGCATCAACTAAACAAAACTGCCGCAGGAAGGAGTCGTTACTGAATTTGCGAAGTCTGTATGTCTGTCCCCATTTTTTGTCAAATTTTGAAATTTTGACTTCAGATTTGGATTCTACATCAAAAACTAAAGGCCATGTGATATCTTCGTTTTTTTGATAACTCTTCGGGGACATAGTCAAAATGGCCGCCGAAAATTGGAAAATTGTCAACAATTTTTTTTTACTTTAGAATCGTATTCTATATCAGAAATAAGAGAAGCGTATATCTACTTTTAGTTTTTTGATATCATCTTGGGAACATGGTCAAAATGGCCGCCAGAATTTGAAAAAAAGTAACAAAACAGGAGTTCGTTGTGGTTATGCTTTGCATTCCCAGATGTTTGATACTGAAACCAAAAGTCTCACGTTACCAAGGCAGTAAAGATCTTTGGTGGCATTCAAGAATCCGACAGTCTTCCTTGATTTTTGTAACGAGATATTATTTTGGATCAACATTAAATTTTTTTGTCTTCACAGCTTTCACAAAATTTTGCTCTTGGTTTTCTTTATCATTTGCTACTTTTTGATTTTGACCAGTTTGGTGCAAGGGTGGGCAAAATTGGCCCACGGAGCCTAATACATAGATTTATTGACAAAAATATATTTTCGGGTAAACACCAAACCAAGCAATTTAGTTTTGGCGTTAGAACTATAAGATTCGGTTAATTATCAAATTCGAATCTTAGGACTTCCATTTCTTTTTTGTCTTGTAATTACTATTCTATTTGCATCTTTATTGAATATAAACTTCTTAATTAGAGCAAATAAAAAGAATTAAAAACTCAGTATATGGTTCGTGGACTTATAATGGTCTCATCTCTTGACACTGCGACTTGTGTTCTTCCAAGAAACCCTAATTACTATTCTTCTTGTCCATTCATAGAATATTTTGACTTTTCAACGAACTCCGAAAGGAGTCGTTACTGAATATGCGTCTGTCTGTCTGCATTTTTTTAAAATTTTGAAATTTTGGAAGATTTAAATTTTACATCAAAAACTAAAAACAACGCGTGGTGTCTTCGTTTTTTGATCTTTTCGGAAACATGGTCAAAATGGTCGCCAAAATTTGAAAAATTTCCAAATTTCTTTTTTTACTTGAGAATCGCATTCTACATCAAAAAATAAGACAGAGGTACACTTTTAGTTTTTTTATATCACCGTGGGAACATGGTCAAAATGGCCGCAGAAGTTTGAAAAAAAGTAACCAAACGGAGTTCGCTGTGGTTATGCTTTGCATTCCCAGATGTTTTCCTCTAAAACCAATATGAATTAGAATAGGCAGCCATTTATGATTTTTGCTAGAAAAAATGGTTTTAATGCAATACCTCCCTGAAAGCGAAGAATGACAATGAAAAACCTTAAATCATCAAAAAGAGTTTTAAAGGCACTTTTCTATAGCATCAAAATCTAAAGGCGTCCATTTAAAAAAATCGTGTTTACGCTCTGTTTCCGTATAAAAACAAAAAAAAAATACAAAAATATATTTTTACGGTTTGTATCAAATTAATTAAAACTCTGCTCCAGAAAGAATTGAAAATTTTTGTTTTTGACAAATATCGAGTAGACTAACGATCTTCCCGAAGAAGCGAAAAACAGTAAGACAGCTTTTTGCAAGTTAAACTTCTTTTCATCTTTTACAGTTTACGAAGATCCCAGCGATGAGTAAATTGTAAGTCACGCGTATCCATAGTAATTTATGCACCTTGCTGTTGTCAACTCTGAATATTTGAGTTTAGATTAATTTAGATTGCAGAACGCGTAAAAAGTGTCATTTTTACAGATTGAAACAAGAAAACTTAGATTGAAGATTTCTTTTGCCCGAAAGAAGCCTCAACAGCGTATCTTCGATCTTTGTTTATAGTATGCATTTGAGAATTTTCAACGAACTCCGATAGGAGTCGTTACTGAATTTGCGAAGTCTATGTATCTGTCTATCTGTCCGCATTTTTTTTTAATTTTGAAATTTTGTCTTCAGATTTGGATTCTACATCAAAGACTAAAGACAAATGGTGTCTTCGGTTTTTGATATCTCTTCGGAAACATGGCCAAAACGGCCGCCCAAGATTTGAAAAATTTTTAATTTCTTTTTTTACTTGAGAATCGTATTCTACACCAAAAAATAAGACCAAGGTATACTTTTAGTTTATTGATATACCTCGGGAACATGGTCAAAATGGCCAGTTTGAAGAAAAGTAACAAAACGGAGTTCGTTGTGGTTATGCTTTACATTCCCAGATGTTTTCTTCTAAAACCAATATGAATTAGAATAGGCATGCATTTATGATTCTTGCTAGAAAAATGGTTTTTATGCAATTCTTCCTGATAGCAAAGAAAGACAATGAAAAACCTTAAATCACCAACAGGAGTTTTAAAGGCTCTTTTCCATAGTATCAGAATCAAGAGGCGTCCCATTTTAAAAAATCGAATTTACTCTCTATCTTCCTATAAAAACAAAAAAATTACAAAAATATATTTGTATCAACTTAATTAAAACCGTCCGCTCTAGAAAGAATTGAGAATTATCGTTCTTGACGAATATCTAGTAGGCTGGCGATCTTTCTGAAGAAGCGAAAAACAGTAAGGCAACCTTTCGCAAGTTAAACTTCTTTGCATCTTTTACAGTTTACGAGATCATCACTGTATATATCATGCAGATTGCATAGACGCGTATTCATAGTAATTTATGCACCTTGCAGTTGTCAGTTCTGAATATTTGAGTTTGGATTAGTTTAGAGTGATACTGTTTCAAGCATTTAAGATCGCGAAAGAAGGCCAAGCACTGACTTGATCAAGGGATGTGACGACTTTTGCCAATCGCCCATGATGATTCAAATTTTGACTTTCGAGATTTTTTCTGAGTTGTTATTGTTTTTTAGATCTGTACCATATGTACATTTGATTGTTTTAGTAACGATTTTCAACACCGTTGTAGCTCATCTTGGTGATGGAACGTGATGGGAAGTAATGGTTTCCTTCCAATATGCTCCATGTTTGTAATTGGAAGGAGTTGCCCATCCTAATCCAGCCTTTTTTTTGGTGGTGGTGAATGAATCTGAATTAACTTACCTGAAAAAAGCTAAGTGAATAGTCCGTCCAAAAGTGTACATCAAATGTAACAGAACGTGATCTTCCTGTTAATGATTCCTACTCACTTATCTTCATTGTACATCTTTGATTTCTCACATCAGTATAAAATTTGCCCGTTAGTGGAGCTCGTTGCAGTTACACCAAGACCCGAATCATGCCAAGTAGTTTTCTTTATACCACCTGCTGATACATGTCGCACAACTCAAAAGGAATTTGACACGTTCACACAAAGGAAGATTGCAAAATTAATTCAAGCTGCCTATCTGGCTAACTGAGATAGATTTATACATTACTGCGCAAACCAGAGAAGGAAACGAACCAGAATCATCAAATTTTGCTTTATTTCGTGTCGTCACAAGATGACTTCAAAGAATTAGCAAAATCTTGAGTTTGAAGGAGATCAATTTTGATAAAAAAGTTCATATCCCAAGCTCCACTCGATCGTTCTATAACCTCGCTAAAAATTTTAAACTGCGTTGGGGTGCAAGTGACATTGTTTTAAAGGTCTTTCTATCCTCTACGCAACCAAATACATTTTCTCGAAATTGTTTCTTGAATATTCAGATTTTGAAACATTAACCTTTTAGAAAATGAACTAATTTCTTAACGAGATGATACACTTCCGTAATATAATGTTTGCGTTCGACAATTTTTGGATGAACATTATCCAGGGCGGTGGATTGACAGAAGAATCCTATAGAGTGGCCAGCTAGATCACCTGACCTAACTTCCTTAAATTAATACAAACTCAAGAATTGAATTAATTTTTAAATAAACAGATTTTTTTACTTTAGTTTGCATTAGAAAGCATTTGAAGAGTTTTCTTTTGCGTGACATTACAGGAACCTGTAATTGTACAAAATTTAAGGTTGTGCATGTTTTTGCGAAAGCCATGAACACATACCGGTAATACACTAAGGTAGGATTAAAGTAATAATTCGTATGCTCTGGGCTATTGTAACTTGGGAGATTTTGCTATCTTGATTATTATAAATATGAGTGCAAAATTACTCTGTATGCATACGTGCGACTTTTTACTTTGGAATTACTGTTAGTACTTGTATTAAAGATTATATGGTTTAGTTCGACATACGTACATTATTTTATGTAGGGTTGTCTTTATTTTGATAAATATATATATACGGTTGACTTTCACCTGAGAACAACAAACCCACCTCGGACTGAGTTAAGCTTGACAAAATTTCTGTAAAATTTTTATTACACAATTATTTAAATGTAAAACGTAAAAATTAATTTCTCCCTTTGTAGGATACCAGGTGATTATAATATTAGTTTTAATTTTTGTTTCATTTGTTCATTTACCTTCAGCTTTTTCAGTTCCTCTGCACTTTTGTCTAGGTTTAATTAAAGTACGCAAAGGAAAAACTTTTTAATGACATTTACACAGGGTTTTAAAAAATTCAGCATAATTTTTGCATACAAATCCGAGTTTTTGCTTTACAATTTATTTTTCGTCATCACATTTCCATAATTTAGTAGTTTTTGTTAGGTGTCGTATCACATCCTGTAATATTTAGGATTACGTTAATACTAAACGTGGTATGCATACCTTTTAAAGGGGGGAAAATTACTAACTGAATTTGTACTACGATTATCCAATAACTTCCTGTATTAACTCTAGGCGCTTTAAATTCCTGCACTCATGAAGATCACGTACTATATTCGGTTTACAACAATTGTTCTCTTTTTCTCCCGGGTATTATATCATAAATGCTAAAATGAGATAGGAGATTCACGTTGAGCTTAATTACTGAAAATTAAACATTTCTCGGGCCAAATTGCATTGTGCTCGTTAAAATATATGGCCGAGTAATAAATCGACTACTGCAAATGAACAATGAAGCGCTTTTTATCTTCGCAATAATAGTGTAATATCGTAATCGGATGATTTCCTACAAGTCGGGAGTAGCGAAAGCTAAATTTAATTGTTCTGAAGATACTTGTCTTAGATGTAGCTATTATTTAAAACCATTGTTCAACAGAAGAGGAAAATAAATTTGATAACATGTAACTGAAGGAAAACCTGCAAGCGTTTCTCAAGACGAAGTTGATTTGTCTAGTTTTTTGTTTTTCGAATTTAGAAATCTATTAACTTTAGGAAATGGAACGAGCGTTCAGTAAGTTAAAAAGACTGTTAAATATTCCAAGATCCTCTAAACTGATAAATAGTTGAAGACAGCACTGGGGAGAAACCCATTTAAAATCGTTTGATATCTGAAAGTAAGTACTACATGCGAGAGGGCAACGAAAAAGGAGCATTAGGTAACGCTGTGCAACATCAATTTCGTTTTGATGAGGTCTAATTTATTATAGTAGCCTCGGGGATGTAGCAAATCATAAGAAACGCAAGTCCACGCTGCATTCTCTAGAGGGTCACTTTCACTGAAAACGATATGACTTACTCTCGGGGCGTGGGAACATATTTCAATTTACTACGTTTTGTACGTTGTTACGAAAACAATGCTATTTCCTACATTTTTCTACGGTGTTAATGATGGGAAAAATTAAAATTTAAATGCATAGAAACAAAATGCGAATAGTGTACTTGCAAACTAAGCAGATTAGCATTTTTTGTTAAACTCATGTGAATGTATACGGGTAAAATGGGCGGATATGGATTATAAAGATTCTGAACAAGCTTTGATTACCTTAAAATGAACTGATAATGAGGATAACTTGTTAGGCATACGGAAGAAATTTGTATACAATGAATGACGCAATTTATGTTCTTTTTCATTTAATGGATTTTTAAAAACAAACCATGACGGTTATAAACCATTCACAGTAAGAAACAAAAAATTAATTTTTAAATTTCACAGTTAATCCTATAGTGCTGTTTTTGAAACTGACCTAATTAGAAATTAATTCATGGTATAGCTGATTCATTGCTGAGCACTCAGATCTTACAGTATAAATTGATAAATTCGAATTAATTCAGGCAATGATGATATGTCTTAACGATTATAATAATTGAAGGAGGTTTGTTGTTATTAATGAAGATGTTGCATAACCTATCATTTTTCAGCAACCCGTCAGCGAACCTCCCTACGTTACAGAGTGAAAAGTGACTTACTTTAAGTTTTGGTTTTTACTTCAGATGAAGGTTCGGAGATCCTCAATTCTCCTGAGAGTTGTGGTTTTTTTGAACGACCAACATCACTGTTATAAGTTTATTTATATGTACTTAGGGCATTAAATGATCCCGAATTTTTATTTTGACCTCATTCTTATCTGTTCATTCATAATTTCTACTTAATTGATAAAAGCTTACTCTGCCAAAATCTCAGCTTCTTTATTGTTTCTCTTTAAGTTTCTTGTTGCCCCCAGTCTCACAACAAAGAAGGTTAGAGAAGGAGAAGACAGAAAGTCAATCACTCTAGATTGGAGCGTCCTAATCTTTAATCAGCGCCTTTTTGAGCTGTCGTTCATATTGGCTGAGCGAACTAGTTCAGATACCAGAAGGATATTTTAGATTAAGAACGTATAGTGGTACCTTTTGCTCGGAATTTTGAGAAGCTAGAGTATCTGCCTTCTTGCTCTTGAACTGATCCTACATTTGATCATTTTTGAAGAACGCACCGTCACCGATTGGGTCACTTCAAGTGCATCGGAGTGAATAGAACTTTAATGATTTATCCTTGTTATAAGTTGTCTGGCGCCTTTCAGTTTTTTAAAAAACAAAAGAATTTTCAAGGATTTCTTCTTTTCTTTTGCTTCCTTATTATTTTTATTATTCTTTTTCTATTCGTTGTTATTATTTTCTTTTTTTTTGTATTGTTTGGTCTTGCGTTGTTTTATTTGAAATAAAACAGAATAATTATTTTAAAGAACAAAAGTTCAGGTTGAAAGAGAGCTTTGATGCCGTTTCGACGATTCTTCTAAATGGTACTTCTCTAGATCAACTGGGTGCGCTGGGGTCACTGGCGCATTTATTGATCCAGGCTGCTGTTTGTTTATCTCGGATGAACCAATGGGATTCTTCCGTCGGTGACAATACGTCTTACCAGAAATATTTTCCTACTTGGTATAATAGTTTTGGATATTAAAAGTCTTCAACAAACTACTGCCCCAAGAGCACCGATTCTGAATATTTTGGTAATCCTAAGCAAAATCTTCCGGTTGTCGATTAGTTTTGCCTTTTAGAATGGAATTTTAGATGTCATTCCCGTACTTTGAAAGAAGGATTGTATACATATCTGTCATTTATCAATTCTGTTTTAGAAAAGAGACTTACTCTGAACCAGATATCACTTTTGGTCGTCTCGGTTCTCTTTGCCGCCGATGGTTCAAATGAAGTTGGAGAAATACTTCTCTAAAATATTAAAAATCATTTACTGTAATACGAGGGTGGTCTGAAAGTTTCCGATCTTAACGTGAAGATGGCAGCACTCGTAAATAAAAGCTACTGAATTTCGTTGTTCATCTGTTGACAGTTACTTACCAAAGTTTCAGCCATTTTGGACGCGCAGTTTTTATGTAACAGTCGTTTGAGTGAGTTGATGTGAGTTTTTTTGTGAAAATGGACAAAATCGAGTATCGAGCTGTCATTAAATATTTGTTTTTGAAAGGCAATACGCCTTCGCAAATAAAAGATGAGTTGGATTCTGTGTATGGGGACTCTGCACTCTCATTTGCCACAGTGAAATTTTGGGCTGCTGAATTTAAACGTGGCCGTAAGAGCTTGGGAGACGATGAACGTTCGGGACGTCCAAAAACTGCAACTACCGACGAAAACATCGCCAAAGTTCACCAAATGGTGCTAACGACCGCCGAATTAAAGTGAGAGAGATAGCAGAGGTTATGAAAATGTCAAAAGAACGTGTTTGTCACATATTAAATCAACATTTAGGCATGAGAAAGCTGTCCGCGCGTTGGGTGCCGCGTTTGCTCACGTTAGACCAAAAACGTGTTGGAATGAATATTTCCAACGCTCTTTTGGCGCAGTTTAGGCGAAATAAATCCGAGTTTTGGCGCCGATTAATTACTATAGATGAAACTTGGATACACCATTATACGCCCGAAACAAAAATACAGTCCAAACAGTGGACTGCAAAGGGGGAACCGGCTCCAAAAAAAGCAAAAACTATTTTTTTGGTTGGGAAAGTGATGGCGATTGTTTTTTGGGATAGTCATGGAGTTATTTTAATCGATTATCTTCAAAAAGGAAAAACCATTACAGAAGCATACTATGCATCATTACTTGACAAGCTGAAGGCAGAACTTGCGAAAAACCGGCCACATTTGCAGAAAAAGAAAATCCTGTTTCACCAAGACAACGCACCGTCTCACACCTCAGCGGTTGCCATGGCGAAAATCCACGAATTACGGTTTGAACTGCTTGACCATCCGCCTTACTCACCAGATCTAGCCCCAAGTGACTTCTTTTTGTTCCCTCATCTAAAAATTGCGCTCGGAGGACGAAGATTTTCGTCTAATGAAGAGGCAATCACCTTCGTGAACAATTATTTTGCAGAGAAAAATGCCGAGTACTATTTGGACGGGTTACAGAGATGGGAGCATCGCTGGGAGAAGTGTGTAGAGTTACAAGGAGACTATGTTGAAAAATAAAAAAAAATTTTCAGAAAAAATGTTTTGTATCTTTGTTAGGTCGGAAACTTTTCAGACCACCCCCGTATAGCCTTCTAGGGTTACCCGGAATGTTTCGGGAGAAATGGGGAAGATTTGAAGGATATGTCCAGGAAGTAAAAAGAAAGAGAATAAACCCAAGTCGAGGTTTGTGTTGTTATTTTTGAGAATATGGTAACAGTTCGATACAGCGTACCTCTAGAATTAAATTAAACTTGTACAAAAGACACCTGCGGAAGGCCTTTCCGACGCAAAACACTTAAAGAATTTTAAAAAACTTCGAAAATTGACGATCTTGACAGTTCACTAGCAAAACGACAGCCATGTCACTATAATATCGAAGTTACGTTCCTGCTACTCGCCGACAGCGTACCAACCGACAGTACCACAACTCGCCTAGAGAACATTGACCCCGCGCAAGCATGCGTGAATTCATTAAAAAATGAACTTTCAACGACTACTAACTTAACCACACCCTCGTTTGGGTTGAAATTCATTTAAAAAATGAACGTTTAAGTGCTTCTAACCTAGCCACACCCTCGCTAGGTTCCCGCGCAAGATTGGGCCATTTTGTGAGTGAAAGAAGCCGCATATCACATCTATACGCGGTTCATGTTGCAGTAGGGGGTAGATAGTGTGTGCAGCAGCTGAATTAGTTGCCAACTTCATTGTTTCTATCGTGCAACATAACCTAAGATGTGCTTAAAAATCGTGTTCGTGAATAATCTTCTTTACCCCCAACCACCTAATTGTGTTCTGTGAGTAATTCTCTACCTGTTGATACCAAAAAGTTGCTCTCAAAACGTCGTTTTCCTAGGGGTAGATATATCGAACAATTACCGAGAATATTTTTAATTGTCACGTGTTTCGGTACAGAAATGTGCTGCTTGTAAAAGAATCCGTGCAATGTTTTGATTTTGATTAATTCAATAGCCAGATTGATGCTTATCTTACCTTCATAACGATTGAGAATCGGAGACTTCGATATATGGGTTTATTTTTTTTATTTTGCTCTCCAAGTATCTTCCTTTTCTCTCGAAACACCCTGAAGAACTTGTCTTTGTAGCACTAGCTGACGTTTGAGTTGATACGTCAGTAGGTATCAAAGCCAAGGTACAGAAATGTTTTCTTGCAAAGATAACATCACTAGCCAAAACGTATGTTTCAGTCAGGAATGTTTTGGACGTAACACATTCAAAAATATGTCTTGACTAGAGTTGAAACCAAGAATATGAAAAACATCTTGCTCAAGCATGTTGATCTTTATCAGAGCCAAATCTAAATATATTAATAGACTGATATAGATGTGTTATTATTAAATCAAAAGAGGAAAATTAATGTATCTAAAGGTACAAGACAATAAAACATTAAGTTCGATTACTCTTCGCTTTACTATCGGTTTTCATTTGGGAAATCTTGATTTTCAAATACATAGTCACTTACCATCAGACGTTTTTACAAAAACAAAACCATTAGTAGAAACACCAAACGGGACACAAAATAATTTAGCTCAATAAAATATTGAATCACAGGAAATTAAAGATGTACAGAACTTACAGGATTTTCAAAGACATCTGATGGCTAAGAAGGTTCATCCAAAAATTGTCAGAAAAAGTCGTTTCACATTTTACACCCATTAGACCGGTAATTTCATATGTTTATGTACCTAATCACATTTTATCGAAATCGGTGTAATCTACTTGGTGGGTAGCAAAGAAGTTTCTAATCTTCTTTCGAGCAAAGTCACAGTGAAAGTTACAAGAATGACAGAAACTCAAAATTTTGTTGATCTCTGAAACTCAGAAGAGAATAAAATACAGATAAATAAATATTTTTTAGGATACCCTGCTCATTAAAATATTTAAAATAACGCTAATCTATGCAGACAAAAGTCGTTTGTATAAACTAAAACTAAAATGAGAATATCTTGAAGAGAGGTAAATTGTAAGTAGCAGTTAATAAATTAGTAGAATAAATTTCTTGATTCGCAATAATTATTCAAATGTTCATTGTGAATTCAAGCATAGCATACTATTATAAATAAAATTTACAGTTTCTAAAATGAACTCAATGAAAAGAATTTATTTATTTAATCCAAATGAAGATTGAAATTAAAACCCTTAAAATCATTTGTGAGGTTATGTCATAGCTAAAACAATAATACACCATAAACGATGGTTGTAATTTGGATGAAGATGAGTTTTTAGCACACAGCTATCATACTATTGTGTATAATAATGTACGTGTAAATTTAATAATTCTTAATTAGTATCTCTCTATATCTCTAATTATAAACTTTTTTTTCTTTTGCAGGTGAGTACATTTATTTATGAAGCCGGAAATATTCCAATAAAAATGAAACAACTCGATCGGTAAGCCAACTGTTTAAATGAGTTCTTAATTTATTATAAACAGCTGCTGTAGCTAGCTATCGCCAGCAGCATAGGTGCAGTTGAAGATAATTCTCAAAAATTTAAATTCCGCATTGCTCGCTTGTTCGATACGTGCGGCTCTTGTATTTATTCACAATAAAATGCGTTAAAGGTCTCCGAGTTCAACCAATGCAATTTAATTTTTGCACGTTGCCACACCTGATGGCATCTTTTCCGTTTGAGCGAATGAAAATAAACGTAACTCCTCTCACTTGTAATAATAACATTAACCATGATGAAGGACGATGTAATCATCCGTCTCATTTCTTCCTCTTAAAAAAGAAAAGATAAATTATTATAAAACATCGTGTGACTACATAAAAATAAAGGAAATTTCTATGTCAATGTGTTCTCTTGTGCCACCCGCAAACATCGTGATGCTTATTATGAAGCAACTGGTAAGCAGACACGCTCTTCGTGAACTCGTGATGCCTTCTCGAAGACATCAACGATTCTTATATTACAAACTCGATGGACGTACAGATTCATTGCCTATGGATATAGATTTAAATGCGCGCTGTTTTTCAATTATGCAGGTATCTCTTTGCGACTTCCTCTGTAGATTGTTGGTTATCAACTATTGCTCATCAAGAATTAAATACGCAAACATTGCAGAAATCGGTTTCTAATTATGGAGGGTTTTGATTTACCCGAAGGGAAAACGATGATGTTATATGTATGTTAATGAAATTAAAGTTGATGATGTTTGCTAGAGGGAAATCTTAAGGAATCTTTTAATGTTGCATTAACAGTTACTTTATGTGGGATTATTCAGAGAATAAAAAATTTTAAAAGTAGCAAGATATCTATTAGTATCATTGTTTCCCAGTTTAGAGATTTGCTTCCTATGTACCACGCCGTAAAGACTTCAAAGGGTGAATATTGGATGATTCAAAAGAACGAGGAACATGGTGGGCAATTTTCTATTTTGAAATTTTGAAGATCAAGGCAACACACAACTCCCATAGAAAGACAGTAATGTCCAACAAGCAAGCCCACAGTGTTTTCGAGATTTAAGACTTAAACAACTGTTTGACTTCAAAAACATAATTAGCATTTCTAGGAAGTATTTTGGCACAACGTGTCTCAAACTTTTGGGTAAGACTCGATATTTTGAAGTCTGGCACGAGCTCATCTGAGTACAATAAACTTCTTACATCCCGAAAGGCTTTTCCGCAGCTTTAGTAGAACCCAGAAATCCAATCAAACTGACGAAACCAAGTAAAACTTAATCAAAAATATTTTATCCTTTCGAGAGAAAAACCAACAACCAAATAGCCATTGCCAGAAAAGCCTGACTATCTGTGTTATGACATTCTTAAACTGCCTGCATTATCATTTCTTACTGTCTTTATCCTTAATTAGTTTTGAAATTTCACACTTGGAGTTGCTGCAAAATCTCACCGTGCATTCCACCATTTTCATACTTTCTCACAATCTAAATATGATTGCTAAGATATGATTGTGCAAATGCTACTAAATCTAATATGGTACAATTGGCGACGAGGTTGGAACAAGTCATTACGAATATTATCAAACAGAAAGAGCTCACAGTCTTAAGTGTATCCTATGAAAGACTTTAGAATTCTAAACGATACGGCAAACTATGAAAGACACAGAAGAAGACTACGCAGGTAAAAGGGTTAGTAGTTTGAAAAACAAAAAAAAAACAATACTGAAGGCTACAAAATGAAATTTAGAAAATCCTGACGTTCTGTAAAAACAATTTCATATTGTTACAGAAGAGATGCTTTGTGCGCTTAATTTACATCGAAATGATAAATTCTTTGCCATGTTTGCAGAGTAACATTATAATTTATAAATAAAAGTTAGAACCGGCATAAGATAATGAAGTAATAAGAGTTAAATTTAATATTTAGATTTTATGATTTATAATATCTCATATTTCCATAAAAGCACTATACAAGTTCGTATACATAATGAACTTTTTACGCTGAAAATAGAAATAAATAAATTAATAGAATTAAAAGCTGCACAAGCCGTTTGCTTATGCCTTTAAAAGATTCTAGTTACATGGTAATCAATTAAAGTATCTTCTCTCCGTAATTGTAAATGGAATCCAATTTCCAGAAACAGTAAATAACCCCCAATGATAACCAACCATTGTGCATATGCGGTAAATCACGTTTAGCAAGGTCTTGGCAACGTATGACCTGGGCGGCACAAATAGAAAGAGAATAAGGAAGAAGCTAAAGAACAATTTATACCATAAATGAAGTGCAGTCACTGTGACGACGTCCGTTAGCAAGATCAATTATCGATTTATACACTGAATATCGAACAACCTGTTTGCAGTTAGATCTATTAGTAATGCAAAATCTCTCTCTACGTATTACAGTGAATTATACTACATACGGGCGAGTTGATTTTGTTTCACAAAAGAAATAAAAAGCGCAATCTAATGTAGTTAGTAAAAATGGAATTCTAGATAGTTTTAAATCCAGCAGAGTTTCCATTTAGCAAGAGAGAAAAAGGATAGAGAAAGAGAGTAAAACATTGTTTGCTACAATTTGTATATGCTCACTGAATGTTTGTTCCTGTTTATGCACTCTTGAACCTCTTGTGCTCAATTTCATATCTTGCTTGTAAGTTGGCATTTTTGCTGGTAGTAGTCGGTTTGAAATTCTAATGAACTGTATATGCAGATATTTACGTTTTAAATTCTGAAATGGCTTGAAAAGATAAGACAAACTCTACGAATTAAGTTCGTATACTCTAAAAGGAGTATTAGGTGAAATAAGCGAGTCCCATCGGGAAAGCTACACCTACTTTAAGCGAAAATGTATTGCAGTAAATTTTAAGTTCCGAGGCAATTATAGTGTTGAAAACACTTTAAAGATAAAATTTTAAATTACTGTTGAATAAGCGATGTCTGTAATTTCAAAGTGCCTTGCAATTTTAACTCGACCTTTTTTGTTTTAAATGGGCAGCGCTTGAAGTCATGAGTAAAAATTACTAAACTTACTTTAAAAAATTAAAAATGTTAAATATATAAAGCATAATTACTAGTCATCTATTTTTAATGTTTAATTGCCTGCATGGACATTAATTTAAAATGACTTATTACTCCGCAAACTTGGCAAGCTGAGATACTATTTACATGCAGTAAGTAATTAACGAAATATTGTGATTCTTAATGTCAATGATAATTTAATTTTGTTTAAATTTGGCATGCCTCGACTGTCATAATCAACTTCGCCGATATAACAGAGTGTTTCAATCATTTCTGCAACAATTCGACTAATATCTACTGATGAACAATTACACGACACTTTCTCCCTCATAATTAAAGGTAAGTCTTGAAGTGCTTTATTATTTTTTTAGATCTCTTATTAACGACCATTAGCGTTAACCATTGATGATTTTTTTAGATATCCCCATTAACTTCCAGATCTTTAAATTTAATCTTTTTCCTTAAAAATGATTTCTTTTGGCTTGTAAATGTAGGATATAAGTATTTTTATGAAACAATTCTCTTAATATGCATCTTTTTACTGATTCCCATTTGGAGATTGTCATGCTATAAAACGGTCCATGCAAAGTCCAACATTGCAGTCTCCACATTGTTTCCGAGCATTCCTTTCGCTACCGTTCATATGCCATTTGTGAGTAAGGAAAAATACCACTTTTCGCCTTTTAATCTTTGTTTGGTACTTTTGAGTGGAGAACCCAAACATCTTTCTTTTCTGACAGACTAGATCTAGTTGCATGACGGAGTGATCCTATTTCTTTGCGATTTAATAGCACCTTGACGATAGTGTTGTTTTTCCACGTCACTGCCAAAATTTCGTGCTCAGAATTAAATCGAAAGTCGAGCTCACCTTCTCGGTTCTTCTGCACTTCTTTGTTGTTTGCCATTGGACAATTATTGCAGCTGGGCTGTTCTAGTTGCTCTTATTTCGAGCGTCTTTAACTGTGTCATTAGGTCGAAACTCGTAGAAAAATCAAATAGAATTTGTGATCTTCGGAGTTAGCGATTACCAATTCACTGACAACTGGAACTCTGAATCTTCTCAGTTTTAGGACAGTGCAAAGCCCATTGTTTGAACTCGAACTTGACTGGTTTACTTTTTATAAATTGCTTGAGGTAATCAAGACCGTAATAACGAATCATCGACTCATCAATACTAAATAGTTCCAAAAAACACCAAATTTTAGAAATTTTTTTTTGCTGATTGAGTTGATCATTTGGCAGTTGTTCCAATTCCGTATTGTCTCTCTTCTTGTGAAACTGAATAGTACTCAGTGACAGCTAACATTCCTAATGAATGTTTTGATACACTTGCCTGAGAGTTTGAAACTGAAAAGTTTTGTTAGATGCACAGCGCGCACTTTCTGTTACAATCGACTCTCTGATTGAATTACACTCGTAGAAAAAAAAGTCCGTATTTCTTCGCCCAGTTTGTCTTGACTGATATCTGTGTGTTGTGCTGTAATTTAAATTAATTGTTTCCTAAATCTAAATTTCAATTATAACACGAAGAATGGATATTGCTGTTAAATCAAAAATTGAAACTTTGAGCGTGGTCGAAAAGGCAAATTGCGAAAGAAGTCGGTTTTAATGAACGTGCAGTGAGAAAGTTTTTGACAAATTTCGCCAAGACCGGAAATTTTGATAGAAGAAAGGGTTCCGATAGGAAAAGAAAAACGAGTCAGCGCGAAGACATCTGTATAAAACGGCTGTGTTCAAGAAATAGAACTATCAAGAGATTCAAAAAGAGCTTGAAGAAGCACCAACATAAAAATTTCGGATCGTTTGGTTCGTTACAGATTAAAAGAGATAGGGTTTTGTTCGCGCCGACCAGCGAAAAAACTCTTATTAAACCATTGTCTATTGTGGGCCAAAGAAAGAAAAACTTGGGGTATTTCAGAATGAAAAAAAGTCATTTTTTCTGATGAGTCCAAATTTAACCTGGTGGGCTCAGATGGAGGAGTCAGGGTATGACGAAAACAAGGAGAGCGGTTTAAGGAAGAATGTGTAATACCAACTGTGAAGCATTTTCCTTATGTTATATAACATTTGATGGAATAGGTTCTATAATTATGCTGAAGGGCACAGTAAATGCTGAAAAATTATAAAGAAATAACTTTAGAAGGCGTTGTACCTGTTGTAAACAAGTTAAAAAAAAAGCATGGACGATCCAATTTTTCAAGATGATTCTGCTCCATGCCATTGGGCACGAACTGTAAGTACTCTATGCGGTGTTTGTTAAAGCACTGCTTTGTTAGGACTCTATCTTTACAGACTCATGAGTACAAACAATATCTGGACATTAATTCGCTCCCTTAGCCAGGAAATAGCCCAGATCTCAATCGTATAGAGAACGTTTGCGCTATAATGAGCAAGCGCATTGTTGAAAAAAGCCAAGAACCATGCTGGAATTAAAAGAAATTATTGAAAATGTATGGAATAATGAAATTTCAAAAGAATTGATACAAAATTTATATAAGTCAATGCCATCCAGGATAACGGAAGTGATAAAGGAGAGGGGTGGAACTACTCATTACTAAATATTTTTTCTTTTTTAATTGTCATTCAGTTTTTGTATTGTATATATTTTTTATAAGTTTTTCTTTTATATTTTAATATGTTTTTACATTAAAAATAACGTTTCTGTTTAATAAAGCATTATAATTTCCCACCCTAATTTTCCCGAAACTTAAATATCTGAAAATTATTGTCTATGTTTTCATTAAATCAAGAAAATATCATTGTCTTTTTTTATTAACTATCATATTCATACAAACTATCGTGATCAATTTGTATCATAATAAAGTCGAATTAACTGAATTGTAAGAGTGCGGTCTTTTTTTCCATGAGCGTAAAGGCAAAAAGTTATTTAAAACATTGAATTACGATTATTTTGAGATGATTTTGGCAAGTCTCCTGCTTTTGTTTGGAGGTTCTTTAGGCTCTCCGCTTTTTCCCGAAGACTCCACAGGTTCCATTTTGATTAGGCCATGAAGTTCTATCGTTCGGGAAACATCCTAACGTGGTGCGAACTCTTGTTGATTGCTGCTTTAGCAGAAACCAAGTCAGACTCAGTTATTGCGATAATGTTAGCACATGAGAAATGATGACACGACAAAGAGAATTGTCACCCATACTCTTCTAGCGAAAAACAAAACACTAAAAGTAGTAAGAGAAAAGATGTGCGTGATCGTTTTGAAGTGGAGCATGCCAGCTAAAAACAAACACGGTGTTGCCATTTGATCTCGGTGGGTTACTTACAGTTAGTATTGTTTGTACTATACTAGCTGAAGGTTTGCTCATACTGAACCAGTTGATCATATCCACGAAGAAATTTGCTTGCCAAAATAATATTTTGACATAGAGAAAAAAAACATTGCAATTTGATACATTTCATTGGATCACTCTCAGACATTGAATTAGTTTCTCAATTTAGGCTTTTCATCGAGCTGCCACTTGTTTATTGGTGGATATACCACACAAGTAAAAACTGTTGTTAACTTCCGTCCTGAAGCGGTGGAGCCAATACCAACCTAACCTTTGAGTGTCATTTTTGAAAGTCTCTAGATTCTATTTTTTATTTTATTATTTTATTAATTATAGTTTTCAGACAGCTCATTGCAGAATTTCCAGTTGTACTCATTAAAATGTTATCTTTGATAAATGCAAATGACTAGTAGCTAGTTGACTCAATTCTTTTTAAAAAAGAAACTGCTTGCTTTAAAATACTCGGTGTATACGTTTCGATCAGCACACATAACCTATTATTAAGATTTCAGAATCTGAAGATTAAATTAGAAAATTCAAACTATGCAAGAAGAATTCGTCCGTAAAAAATTCTCCACACTAGAAAGAAGTCATTTAAAACAACACTAATTCTTGAAAATAACCTAAACCAAGGGCAGTAATATTTTTTATTTGATTATTCAGTTGTATATTTAAAAAACTTGTCGGCAATTTTGTGGATTTTACTGTTTTCTGAAAAGGTTACTCGCCAGTTGCAGACAAAATAGCTCTAACTCGTTACAGATTTGATTTATACATCCGGATTCTTTTAATTTCTTCTTACAAATAAGAAAAGGATTTGATTAGAATCGAGAAAACTATGTTATATAATTCGGTCTTGATTTTTTTTTGTTTTGATTTTCATCTACAAAAAAACTATACACCTTACAATCTAAGCAACGAAATATGGTTTCGCAACATGTGATGACAGCTGTATAAATTAAAAACAGATACATTAGAATACGTAACCTAGATTTATAAACGATTATAAAACCTATTCAGCGCAAGTATCTAAAACAATCTGTTTATTTAACAGCGAACGTACAGGTTATAATGTTTTAACTTTAATAATAATTAATTACACATGTGCCAAATTGTTTCTTCTAGCATCTTGAAACGTTTCCTGCAACTTTTCTTTTTTTATTTACTTTCACTGGATGGTTTGTTATTTTTTATAAATATGTGTCTGACATTTGCACCTTTGTGTGCTACATTATTTATCGATGAACATGGAGAAAAGAGCTTTAAATAAAAATTCGACCAACCGGAAATTTCATAAATTATTAAAACCAAATTAATTGAATGTATTACTTGCTTAATCAAGAACGGAAATCCTAGATCCAAGGCATTAAGCGAATAAAAATGTGAACATATTAGGAAAATAAATTGTTACAAAAATATTTACGTAGTGGAATTCTAGGCAATTGCTAATAAAAGTTTATTAGGAAGGTTATTTTATAAGTTTTCAATTTTATGAAATAATAATACAAAAAGGTATAAAGGGCGCCAACACTCGAAAGTAATATTTATGTATAATATAGAGGGTTTTCAATTTTCCTCAGAATTCTTTTATGGGGATACTTTTCATATGAATTTTATACACTATATGGGAGTAAACTAATAAAATGTATATAAAAATGCTTAAAGGAGATTTTCCATCAAAATTTTTATAACCCTATCTAATGTAGGTAATTAGGAATATTTTTAGAAGTATCTCATTTTCGCAATCTTTACCTCCACTTTTCATTTTTTTTTTCGGTCGTTCATTAAGCAGAAACGGCCACCTGCTACGCTGATGCCTATCTTACTTTTAATGAATTTCAAACATGCATTCATGCGACGAAAGTCTTTGTTCATACCAATTGTACTTATTGTTAAGCAAGTCCTTTTTAATTCCCAAAGCTCATCTGCTATAAAATAAGCGTTTCATGCTATCGGTCGTTCTTTTTTGTTAATTAAAACGAATTCGAACAAAAGTAGGTGTAATTTTTCATATTAATTAATTTTTGCCAAATCGATTTTTAATTATTTGCGTTAATTGAGCTTGTTAGGAAAATACTTGAAAATTTAATTATAATCCTTGTTATTTAAATTTATGAAAGTCGATAAATGAAAAACATTAAATAAATAAATAAATATTATAACAATAAATAACCATTTATTAATTTTATTGTACATTTCCTTTTTACCAGAGAAATGTGTACAGCTTTCAAGTTCGATTTTAAATTTATCATTCACTTTCTAAAAATAACCCAGTTGTAATCCTTTTTGAATTTTTTAATAAATTTTTAATTGTATACCTCGTATTTACTAGAATTAACCTTTTTTATGAGAGTTCAATACTTGTAACAGAATCTCGCAAAATTTACTAATAAATTAGTATGACCTTTTAATTAGAAATCGGTACTTCAGAAGCTTATCTTACCATCTTGAAGCAGCTCGAAGTTTCTCAATTTAATTATCTTTATTGCATGTATTTTATCAGAATGAGTGTGTTATATTTAAATTTAAATTAATTCTGTTTTATTGAGACTAATGGCAGTGCTTTCGTCGTCGTATAGCATAAAGGATTAGCCGTAACAGAATCTAATAAATTTGATTTTTACTTTCAAGTTTGTTTCTTTTCTACTAAATGTCAAAATTCGTTTTTAGTGTAATCCGAAAGTGCTTACTTATAGTTAATGGAATTACAAATAAATTGTAGAACTTTAAAAGTAGGTTAACCCAAAAGAACATTAATTGGAGAAGGTAAGAGTTTTGCGAATCCCAACAATTTAAACGAAACTGACAGCTTCTCCTATATCAAACTTCACGATTGGCATCAACAGAAGTGGCAACAGTTTCTCTGACATGCTGAGATAGATAGATATTTAGATAACTCAGAACTATAGTTAGCTAAATGGTTCACACAATATAGAAACTTTGAAGTTTCTTTATCTAGCGAGAAATATCTTAAATACTTTTTTCCGAGAAGTAAATACGAATTAATTATTATATTTAGAATTGCCTTGTGAATGGTGGAATTCAATGGATTTTTAGCAGAATGGATTTAAGGGCATTAATCGAATAAGCATCAAAATCTATCAGAATGAAATTGTCTGCATTTTATCAACATTTGAAAAAGCCGGATTGAACACAATAAATACCTAATTGCAAGGGCGCCACTAGATTTTTTATTTAAAAGGCAAATTTAGAAACTTACCTAGGTTACCGTTATTATCACTTTTTATAATAATAAAAATAGTTTTGTACTTTATAAATCAAAATATACGTCACCCTTGAAATTAAAGGGGAAATAAACAAACTGAATGTGTAATAAAAACTCTAAATTGGCCAAGATTAATACACCAAGAATCTTGGTTTGGTTTTTTAGATACTACTAAAATGTGGGTAAAATTGATTAACGAAATTTCTAGGGAAAGGTACCATGACGATTATGTAAGAGCATCATATTATTTCAAGTTAAGAATTTGTTAGAAATCTTTAAGATTTCCAAGGTAATTACAAGTTCTACAGGCCTTTAGAACGAACAATTTTTACTAGAACTAGAAAGTAGTGCAAGTTTTATATATTTATTATTTGTTTCTCTCCTTCGCCCAACCAAGACCAAAAATAGAGCGTTTTCGGGTATAATATCCGTAACATAATGTAGGAAGTATCATTGTTCTCATAATAGAGCCTACAGCAGTTTTTATCAAACTACTTTGCAAATGAAATCTTTTGGCATTGAGAAATTGCTAAGAAGCAGCAGCTGGGCAATGTAGAAACTTGCATGGGCTCTATTGGGTAGATCAGTCTTTTAAGCTAACTCAGTCTAGCATTTCTGGCTGATGTAGCTTGAAGTGGTAGTTGATACTGGAGTGTTGGTTTCACAAAGTCAACTATTGTCTTGATGGTACGTACGCTGTCGTTCATGATATGTGATCGATTATCAATTCGCAATTTTCGCCACCGTGCCTCTATACGCTTTGGCCAGACTCCGGCAGATTCTCCTCTTGGAATTCATGATAGGTCAATACGTGAGAAGGATATTGGAACAAAATAAAAAGCATGTCTTCGAGATTCTCGGAATCCCACCTCCACTTCCGAGAAAGAAATCCAATAAAAATCACAGACACCCGTTTTCTGTCTTAATGAGACATGTGGTCACCTTAACCTTCTTCATATGCAGATAACCTGCACCCAAGGGCCTCACTCAGTCATCCTCCACTAGATCACCGTAGTTAGCGATTATACGCTACGTTCGCATTCTGGAGATTCAGGGATTAATCCCATTGTTCGCACTAGTGGTCTTCATAAGGCAGTTCTGAACCAGTACTTTTCTACGAACTCCGCTATCATAATTCTAACAGCGTCTTTTCCTTCTTCATACCAATAATGAGGAACCACCGCCAGTTTCAGAATTCGCAACCATCTCAGACACCTCAGTTTGCCATCACTAGCTCTGCCGTGCTGCCATGGGGTCATCACAAAACTTTCCTAGCGAACCGGAACACAACATTGATTTGCTTGCTTGCTTCTTCGTTTTGAAGATTGTTTTGATTTCTGTTTTCCTTTTGCTTATTTTTACTATGGGATTTTTTTCTAACTGTTTTAACCCTTTTTGTTTTGTTTTTATTTCATTTTGACTCTTTTGGTTTTCTTGTTTGATTCCTTTTTATGGTTTGACGATTTGAAATAAAACAAAGTATTTTGTTTTGAAGCGGAGGCTTGCTTTGAGAGAGAGAGATATGCGATTCTGAAGAATTCTTCTGGAGGTGCTACTTGCTGGAGATCTTGCTGCTGGGTTCTAGTTAAGGCTGGTTGCTACTAGATAAGTTGACTGGGCCCAACTGCCTGCTTGGAGTGTTTGGGAGCCTGAGATGGCATTTTTTAGCCCGGAATTTAAGTGTGCATGGTGGGATTTTCTATTTGGCGACGGGTGAGTTAATTTCTTGAATCAGAGTTTTCGACCTGTTTTGGGACTTCAGAATTTTCAGACCAAGGGAACTGTTTCCGTCGGATAAGTCACTAGAGGTAATTGGTCTTGCAAACCGAACCATCCGTTTTGGACGCTCCACGTCCTGCAGCTGTTTAGAAAACACATGTATCTATAGAAATATTTTATCGCTAATTCCCGCCCCCTTTAAGTACTCAGCGATTCCAGAAACTTTTCAACTTATTCGGGAAGATGAAAGGATGATCATTTCCAGTGGTAATTCAACTCCTGACTGCCATTTTTTGACTGTTGTTTTACATACAGTTATTTCACATCGACTTGGAAGACAACTTAAGAGCCAAACTAAATGATAACTTTCAATGTCCTGATTTCTATTATGGATTGGACAGATCTGATGCAGTGACAAACCAATCCATAGATAATCAGTTTCAGAGGTAGTACTAAATCATAAATACAGGGTGTTTAAAAATACGGAGTGGAAATCTCAATTTTATTTCGTTGTGGTTTATCATTGCCAAGATCTGCTCAGAAAGCTGAAAGGATTTAGACGATGCCTAAGCGCTTATGGTACTGTGCTGCCGTTAGCATCAAAAATAATTTAATGCACAATTTATTAACTAAAGGCTTCTGGACTTTCATACCAAAATTATTAAAAATGTATGCGTACTCGAGTTGAAAATTAAAACCACTACATCAGCTATTCATCGGGTATCTCCTGTATTATTTTAAAACATGAAGAGAAATATTCTGCACTTTTTAGATTTTTATTGCCCCATTTTTTTGATTTTATTTAATTCCCGTGAACGTTTATAAAATGGTTCTATTCATTCAAAGCCGCTTTTCAACATTAAAACTTTTTAGTTAATCTCTTAAAAAGCCAATTGCATCTGCTGTTTTATAATCCTACCTGTTCTCCACTTTCGTAGTGCTGATGCCATTGCTGATGCTCTTCCGTCGTAATTCTTTCTGGAAGCTTCTATTTTTAGATTGCATTGAGATTTTAATTCGCATAGCATATTTTTCGTTTTAAATATGTTGGAAGAGAGATGGAGTTGGGTATGAATACGCTTTATAGGCAGCTTAATTTAAGTTTTCATTTACAAAAGAATTGTATAAATGTCTTGCGAAATGTCTCTTGCTTTGAAAGTCTCATTACGTAAACTTCTTCGCAGATAAATACAAATCGTCTTTGCAAAAGTGCTTTCGCTTCTGGGATTTTGCATTGTAGACGAAGCGCTTAACTGATCAATATTTCATTAAGAATAGTGACAATCTTAATAACCATCATGTATTTTGTTTACCTGTAAATATTTAAATAGCGTTTATCCTCTTCTTTTTTCTGGTATCTTTTCTTTTTTTTAATTTCTGCCAGTAAATATTTATCGTGAATAAAATGCAAGCACAATAGATAAAAGTTTTGTTCTTCCTTATCTGGAGCTTCAAGCTGGGGAAAACTGTATTGGAAGTTGGATAACACAGAAAGCTAAGATCTGAATTCCGATATATACTACAAGGTTTGAATTGTTGCACGAAGGGTTCTACGATACAGCGACAGTTTGACTTTCAAAATTCGACAATAAAAGCGCTTCCCTGATAAACGAACGTTCTATTGTTTCTCTGTTTTTCTCCTGGACTTTTAATATTATTGACCTTTCTATAGGCGATATTTTATTTGTTTTGAATGCGATTTAAAACGTTCGATAAATTTAAGATTGGACGTTTTGCAAATAATAATATTGCGAAACGGGTGTTTAGGATAACTGGTTGCCAATTACACTGTTTATTTTGTATTGTTAATGTAAATTTTATGATATGCCGTAGGTGCTTCTATGGTTGTTATGTGTACCTACTTTCTAGGATGTCTGCTAATTCCATCTCGGTTATTTATGCTGCGACCTATGCAGAGCGTAACGATACGTTAATTCCCGCTATTAAGTGCATTTTGCTCGTAAGTTTTGTCAAGAAGGTGGAAAATTACTAGCTTGTGAGATGAAATATTCTTCAAAAATCCCACGAAATCATAAGATTGTAATTTTAAAAATAAAATTTTATTTCCTACTATACAGTAATAATAGTTCTCATTTTATTAACTTAAACATGAAACCTGAAAAGCTCATCGGTGTACAACAGATTTGGCCACATTTTTAAATACTTGTCACGTTTGCAGAATCAACAAATTGAATAAAGCGGTAAGTATAGTTATGTTCAAGAATATATTTTTGAGAACCTGTACATTGTTTAATTGCCTACTGTCTTAAAAAACTGCAAGCACTTGATTTCTAACAAATCGGTACAATTAATACGTGCTATACAGTGTGTTCACATTGCGATGCTTACTATTGGGATCTCGGAAATTGTAAGAGATACGAAGTCGGTTAATTTAGAAAAGATTTGACTATTTTGGAGATCAGTTTACTTATGCTTTTGTTTTTTCAAAAAAGTTCACGGCTTACTAGATATTTGCTAAAAACGAAATTATCTTATTTTTTTTTAAATAAAAAACATTTCCCACTTAGTGTACCATGGCTTTAAACATATGAAAATCATTGATTTTTGTCAGATAAATTACATTTGTTTATGTAACAATTGCTAAAACAAAACAAAAGACGCTTTTAAGATACTTTACTGAGCCATATGGCACCCGACGTGAGGCATCTTTTTTCAAATTTAATTTCAGTATTTTTGTATAGTTTCACTCATAACTTGTAAAAGTCGAGTCAATCTAATCTTGAAAGTTTTGTCAATATAAACAATCGACACATTTCCTTCTTCTGGAGAGTCGGATTATATTATTGAGCAAAATATAAAATTTGCACATAAGTACTTCAAGCACCGTTTATACTCAATATAGCAAAAACTGTTGTAAATATCAAAATTTATAATAAAATAATAAGGCAGTTTAGTCAAAGAACTGTGTATTTATCTCCAGCATTATTTTAATTTCGTGCATCAAAACGTAAGATGAAGATACTACTAAGAAAGTAGATAATTTTTTTGTTTTTTTTACTAGATTTTAATTTTAGATTTAATAATAATCTAGTTGATAAGTACAACATTCCAACTCCCATGCTCAATTTATAATTTTATACAAATTAAATTTTATATAAGGTATTAAAGCGCTGTATGTCTTATGACTATAATAGAATGTCATTATCTATCATTATGCTACACTAATTTATTCTAACCTATTTGCTGACGATATTTTTTTTCTATGCGCTTTCCTAAAACGAACTTATTTATATTGAACAAAGGAAACGAGTTTATTAAGCCTTCATTGAATGCAACTATGCTAGACATGAATGTACTGTAAAGTAACTGGAGTTTACAAAATCCGTTTAGTTAAAAGTAAATGTAAGAATAGATAGTCTTTGCGTTTAATTTCTAATAAATAGTACAGTTAGTTTAAAATTGAGATTGTTAATTTGTTTTATTCTTCAATAGGAGGTTTTGTGCATATTCATCTCGCGAACAACGCTGTTTGGCGAGGTTGGGAAAAAATTAGCATTCAAAAAGCATTCTTTCATCTGCTGCCTTGGGAAGGTTGAGGGCGTTAACTCGCTTGTTTTTTTTCCCTTTTCTGGATAGGAAGCTGCTGCACATAGTTGAATTAATAATTAATGGTATTATTCTTAAATATTCTGAGAACATTCGTTAAGTTAATGCATTCTGTTTTATTCGTTTTTTTCTTAGCTGCTACTGCTGCCTTTTATGTGCATCTAAATTTGTTCAGTGAATTTTATTCTGTATTTAAATTCTCTTAGCATATTGAAATAACTTTTATTTTTTGGTTTCCCTATTTAGATGATAATTTTATTTATTTATATATTTCATAACTTCATGATAATTTTGTACAACGTTTTAGGTAGAATAACAATGAGGGCCGCTAAAGAAATTTTAAAACGTTATTAGCCTCGCGAAATAAGGTTTTTTTCCAAAAATGCAGATACATATCTATGACCTTTAAACGGTTATATTTCATTGTTTCTTTTGGTATTTTAAAAATGTCATACCTTAACAAAAAGTACAGTAGCAAGACTAATTTTATCAAGCTTACGTCCTGGTCTGGTCGATAGACAACAAAAAGAAAAAGTTCTCTCATTTACTATTCAGTACTCGACCCACACTAAAGAAAAAAAACCTCAAAACATTCTCCTGTAGTATGCCTTGTAAACGCTAAAAAAGCTACCTTTTGAATTGAAGGATATCCTCGACGACATTCTTATCTTCTTCATATAATCCTTACTAATTCTGTTCTTTCTCTCAATTTTAATTTACTCACGGTCTTCAAGGTCCAATGTCTCAAGAACATCTTCATTCAAAAAACCAGTATATCCATCCAGAGCACCACATCAACTGCCACCTGATTTATTATTATTTTTATCTTCAAGAATAAAATTTGTGCCGGTGGAACTTTACTCTCCCCACACATTCCTCCTACGAACGGAGCTTGTCCAGCGAGTACTTCGATTTTTTCCCTACTTTAAATATGAAATTAAATTTTTAAATTACATATTTTCGGATTATTTGGACGAATTGCATATTAAACTTAATTGGTTACTAACTATAATTAAATGTATTTGATTTATAAAGTGGCGTTTCTATTGGTTAGGCTTTGTTCACACCACTTATCTTGTAGACAATTTGCCAACTTTAGGAAGTTTTTCCTTTTTTTTTTGGAAATATCACGAGAGTTGGATGTGATACCTCTCTGTTCGGCGCGGCAAGTATAGTTAACAACATGGAAAATACCAGATATTGCGATTTATTTTGGTTTCAGATCGACAAAAATGAGAAAAAACTGAGACACGTTGCGACTTGATTAGTTTTCTTTCAGATTTTGCAAACAAGCTATTTGGTAGATCTTTAATAAATTAAAAGAAAAAAATCCGAAGTTTCTTTAACAATGTTATTTGCTGAATAACTAAACTTTCATTGGCGTGCCAGGAACGTTTTTGACTTTCCCAAAAATGTTGGAGTGTGGAGTGTTGCAGAATTCATATTTCAGTCTGATCGATGTACACATACCCATGTGACCACTGCTTACCTGACAATTTATTTAAACTTGAGAATTTGACTGGCGGATTTGGCACGAATTCGTTTTAGTCCTCTTTAGAAAGCGAAGCCTGCTATGGAATTTTGAACTTACGATACGATACGGCTCACCGATATCAAAAGACTCGAAACGAGTTTTCAAGTAAATATTCATTTTTCTTATTGTCAATTCCACGATACCACAAAAGCTGTCGTCAAAATATGTCAAAACGACGATTGTCAACTGTGATTGAGAATCATGTTTCTGTATCGTCGTATCTTATCGAGGATTCAGAATCCCACTATTAAAGATGTCCATTAGAGATCGGCGCATGGTTGTATCTAACTTACAAGAAGGTTAATGAAAGACGAAGTTCAACATTAGGCCACTGCAGATGGCTCGTTGTAGGACGCGGCTCAACACGGGTTCGTATTTTAATTTTGTTAAGAAGATTAACGGGCGCTGAATCCTGATTTTAGGCCATCAAAAGTTACACGTTAGCGAGCTCAGCCCGTAGTTTTATCTAATTCTCTCAAAAAGGTTAATGGAGGACGAAATCTGAACTTGGAGTATCATAGGTAGTCTGTTAAAGGACAAAGCCCGACCAGTGTTTGTATTTAGCTATCTCAAAAAGTTATGTGAAGACGAAAATCCAATTTGAGACACAGCAGGTGGCCCAGTAGCGTACGAAGCCCGACCACTTTCGTATTTAGTTCCTATAAGGAGATTAACGGTTGCCAAAGCTGTACCTGTGCTCGTAATCTGCTTTCTTAAGAAAATTCATTAAGAACGGAATTCAATCGCGGACCAGAGTAGGTGGCCACTTACATGTAGAGCGAAGCCCGACTGCTTTCTAAAGCAAAGCTCGATCAATTTATATTTAGCTTTCTTAAGAAAGTTAATTGAAGACAAAACCCAACCCTGGACTACGAAGGTGGCTCTTTGGGATTTTTTATATTTAACTCCATCAAGAAGGTTAATGGAAGGCGACTCTTGGAGGCGGAGTTTTCATATTTAATCTTTTTAAGAAATTATTATATTAAGCGGCCCGTTGGTGGACGGAGCCCTATCTCTGATCTTCTTAAGAAAATTAATGAAGGATACAACTCGATCATGAACCACATCAGGTGGTCAGTTAGAGAGCAAAGCCTGAGCAGGCGACCATACTCACTCTACTCCAAGAGGATCAAAATAACAGGCTAAATCTTAAGAAAGTTAATTGATGATGAAACTTGACCTTGGGCTACCAGTGTTGGCCCGTTTGGGGGTGAAGTGTTCATATTTGACTCCCTGAGAAAATGATTATCATATCAATTAAGGACCAAGAACGAACTTGAGCCACCGTGGGTGGCCTGTTGGAGTACGAAATACGCACTCTTTTGTATTTTGCTCTTTTAGGAAGGTTAATGGAGGGCGAAGTTTTACTTGTGTTCGGATTTAGATTGAGATATATTTTAAAACAGCAAAAAATATTTTCTTAAGAGGATATGTGGAGGGCGAAGTCCAAATTTGATCCAATGCAGGTGATCCGTTGGAGGGCACAGCATAACATTTGCTCGTATTAGCCTTTTCAAGAAGATTAATGGAAAATGGACCCTGACCGTGAACCAAGGCAAGTAACCAGTTAGAGAACGGAACTCGACCAGTTTTTATACAGGGGTAAGCCTGATTGGCAATCGCCACATGTGGTCATACCCAGGTTACTATTAAAGGGTTAACATTAGAGCAGTGCTTTCGCGCGATAAATCCAAGTCACAGGTCTGGTGCTTGACCGAGCTGGCTTGCGGCGCAGAGAGGGCCTATAGGGTATAAATCAGAATTTATTTTCTAAAAGACACCGCAAGAGTTTTTGAATTCATCTGTGATATCAGCCTTTCAAACAGAACAAGTGCTGAATTATTTCATGCGACTATGACATAGATTGCATTATTTGTTATTTCTTCATTCAATTCAATGAAGACTATTAATGAATGAAAAAATTATTCGTTGAAGGTTGTGATGACTTATCATGTTCTGAGTCAAAACTTCTATTTCAAATTTTATCAAAACAGAATGGCATGTTGCTCAGACATCATTCAAATGATAGCAGTAGATAACAATGAATGAGTAGAAACAAAAGAAAATAATAATAATAAACCTCTTCTTCTCATCAAAGATTATCCTTCTTTCAAATTACGGGCTTACCTCATTAAATTTTTTATGTTTGCATATTTTTGGCTCGTAACTTTTATCTGAAATTAATAAATGGTCTTCTATTATCCTTGATTTCTTCTATTCAATTTTCTTTCTATTTTTAAAAAAATTGTTTGTGTTTGATTTTCACTGCGCACTGTGACTTTGTCTACGACGTATGCATTAATAGCTTGATAAACAGCCATATGATTGGCAAATTAAAATTCTGATCAGCTCTATTGTTCATTATCCACTATCAACATGGAATCCATTAGTAGGCTTTGTAAATTATGCAGCTACTTGGGCTGTGACAAAAGCCATAAATCGACCTCTATGCCAATTTTCAATAAATTGTTCCACCGAGCCGCCTTCAGAACAAGATTATTTTTATACCCAATTTATCAAAGGCTTTCAGCAAGAAGAAAAAAATGTCGAATTAAGTTTTATTACGGATCTAGAGAATTCGGTAAACAAACTTTACTATTTCGTTGTGCTTTTTCGTAAACATTTTTGCATATTTATGCTCTTCAATTCGTTTCTCGCTGAAGGTTGCGGATTTTACTTTTTTGCAGTTTAACCTGCCACGTATTTAACAAAGGTTAAGTAGGTCACACATTTTTCAATGAAAAGCGGAAATTTTCGCTAACATTCCCCTTTTTTTCCATCCTAAAGTTTAATAAAAAAGTTGTTAACTTGTTTTCCCTCACAAAACCTGCAAAAATGTTAAGCCGTTCTTAACAAGAAGTCATGAATAAAAATGTAGTAAACTTAACAGACAATAGCAATGAATTTATGTTCCGCTAACTTTTGGGTTATTGATTAGAAACTCTCCCGTTGTATCTCTCTGTCTCTCTCTCTGTTATAACTTACTAATGGTCTTATAAATTAACTCTGACTTAATACACGTTTTGTCATAATTAACGCGTTTTCTCATTCGTACTCACTTATCAAATTTTGCGGTGAAACATGTGGAGTATAATGTGTCAGTAATGACAGTTTAATTCTTTTAATTCGGTATGGGCAAGGGCATCTCAATAACCGTATATTATGTTGGTCAACCACCAAACGTAATCAATTTTAGTACGCAGGGTTAGGACCAGGTGTACATTAGAATACTTTATGAGGCAATTCAATGCTAACTGTTGAATTAGTCCTCCAGATTAGACCCTACACTCAGCGCGGCAGTAAATATCATACTATCAACGTCTAAATTTGTGTCATAATTCTAATAACAACTCTGCTGGATATAAACATAACTTTGTTTTAGAGGCATTTATTATATGAAAACTGTGTGGAACTCCAATGAAAACTCTCACATAGAGATGTACAATTTTTTATAAGCTAGGAAGAGATATAACGTTACAACTTAACAAGTTTTGTGTCGATTATTCTTTATTACTAGCCATTTTGATTTACAGTTACTGCTAGAGATGCAAGTTGATGGGTTTTAGTATTGTACCTAGGGATATTATTGTCTCTGTAATGTCGTTAAGTATCGGTTGATAGTGAGTACGAGTGCGATATCGTAAAGCCGTGGGCGTCTAATGTCGTTTGCTTATCTAAACGTACACCTATGCATAATATTAAATAGATTTATTACTCCTGATTTATTGACGATCGTAAAACTGCACAGCAATACATAAGTCTTGCAAACTGCCTTCGGGGTATCATTTTACTAGAATCTGATGAAAAATTTCTGATTTGTTACAGAAAGTGAAATTTATTGCTTATTTTCATTTAAGAATGCAATTATTGGAAATTACATTGCGATTACGACGAAGCTTCGAGTTAATAACTCTGTCTTTTCTCGCACATAAGGAAATTGTTAGAAGGAATTTACTTACTTCGAAGAAGTTCTTTCGAAAACGTAATTATAATCATGATAATAGAGTTGAAGATTTATTTTTAATGAAGAAGTTGAACAAATTTAAATCTTAAAGTTTCTTCATAGCAAAGTGGCTTTATGAATATATCTAATCGTAATGGTTTCTCTTTAGCTGATAATGAAACAAATTGAGTTCAAAGTTCAAATTGAATTTAAGCACTCAATGCCAGCAAAGTACAAAAGACGGAATTAAACATAAACGCAGTTTTAAAACTTTACAAAAGCTTAGATTCTCTTTGAAATGAAAGTTGGTCGCTTTAGAGAGGTTTTACTGTATTTATGCAAAATCAATAACTTAATTGTTTTGCAAAATATTTAAGTATAGATATTTTGAATTGCTTTAAAATTAAAAGTAAAATTAAGTGAAATGATCTAAACGTGAAAATGGGGCGATTCTGTCATTTTGCAGTTTAATAAGAAATGCCAAGTCTGTTGGGAAATGGCGCCTAACGGCGAGCATTTTCTTTTTAAATTTAACACGATTCAGTAGTAACAAAGAGTAGAGTTGGTATACCATAGCTAGTATAAATATTACTACCATTGGAAAATGGCGCCCAACGTGGGGCATCCTTTTAGAAATAACACGTTTCAACAGTAAAAAGGACTTAAGTTGGTATACCATACGCATTTAGTAGAAATATTATTAGAACTCAAGTTATATCTTCGAGTGTGGAACATGGAAAAGATTTTTCGGATCTGGGATTGCATTCACTTTGCAGTTGTGCTCAGAATAGATTGTAAAAAAAACTAGAACGACGAATATATTGGTTTGAAACTGAAATGATGTAAATTACTCTTGGCTCAAGATGCTAACGCATTTTCTTCATCATCTTTCTTCATTACTTCATCACGTTATTCATCAACATCTTTATTGTGGGAATATTCTTTTACCAACCCTGCATCCAAGCCATTTACAATTTCCTGTCGCGCCATTAGAACAGGAACGACAATTTACAGTTCAAGATGAGTCTTTTTGAACTCACCCTCTGCTTCCACTTGCCGAAATCGATGGCGGAAGAAAATCATTTCTTACTACCAACACAAAAGAAAAGAGTTGCAGATGAGCCATCAGCCTAACCTTCATTCACACCAACTCACAATCAATATGGATGATGCAACAATTTCATTGGGCTGAAAAATACCTCTTTGAAGCTATTTCAGAAGTCCTAAAATATTAGTGAGACTGAAGATTTCCGCCCATCTGTGTTAGTTAAACAACCACACCATTTTAAGGACTCGACTAAACTATTTAGGTTAGCGGACTAATTCCACCTGTCCGGAAGTCTAGCTCAAGGACTCAATTGCTGCAATAACATATCGCAAACGGCCTCACCAGAAGTTCCAAAAATATCCAAATTGAAATGAGAAAACTTTCATATTCCGTTTCTCCAGAGAGGTTTGAATCCGCATCGTTGGTTTGTACGTAAGAGATATAAATTCTCTTGAAGGACTCATCAGATAAAGAAGAGCTCAAACTTTACCTCGTCAGAGAGGTCCAAATCCTCTTCCAAGTTTCTATTTTCGCCTCAACTAGATAAAGATTAATATCCCCGTTTAATTCTTCAAATAAAGGTGCAATTTCAGAATTAAACATGAGATAATAAGGAATGGTCCGTTTAAAATCTGGCAGGATAATTCTTGGTCTAGCAGCCTTGTTTGCAGTTCGATTGTAAAACAATTTTGTCACTTGTTAACTGTCATTGCAATGTTAATTTAGCAATTAACCACTTCAAAAAACAAACAAATTGAACAAATATTTAGAAAATTGCAATATTTCTCAAGTCCGGCTCGCAAAAAGTTTAAAAATCCCGCGTTCGACGGTACAAAATGTAATAAGTAATTATAAAAAAAGTTTGTCAGTAGAAAGAAAAACTGGTTTAGGAGGAAACAGGAAAAATGATACAAGAAGAGAGAAAAATATAATTAAGCAATTTCAGAAAAACCCAACCATATCAGAAAGGACTGTTGCTGTGGTAGCTGGTACATCAAAAAGCACAGTTCATCGAATTAAATGAGAAATGGTCTAAAGTCATACAAAGTACAAAAAGTTTCAAACAGGGATCCTACTAAGCAAAAAGTTGCCAAAACTCGAGCCAGAAAATTATATGACAATTTTGTAACAAAATTTGATTGCGTTGCAGATTTCAGGCAGATCCCAGGGCAAAAGTATTACGTTGCTGATCAAAGAGGAAATGTAGATTCTAAATATAAACAAATATCCAAAATATACCTGATTTGGCAGGCTATCTGCAGCTGCGGTTTGAAAAGTGAAGAATTTATAACGACTGGTTCACTTAACACCGAAATTTATGTCCAAGAATGCCTAAAAAGGAGACTAAAACCCTTTTTAGACCGTCGTAGAGTTTCTGCTTTTTTTTGGCCGGACTTACCTTCGTGCCACTAAAGTCGTAGTGCAAAAGAATTTTACAAAGAAAACAACATGCTCCTAAAGCAATCAGCCAAATTGCCCCGAGTTGCGCCCTATAGAGAAGTATTAGGCGCATACCAAAAGAAAACTGAGAAATACAAAATTTAACGTTTCAGACATGCGACAATTGAGAATAAAATGGAGACAGACATCTAGAAGTATGAATGAGGATGCTGTACAAAAGCTTATGTTGGGAATCAAGAAAAAAACTCGGTTATTTTATAGTTCTTAAAATTTTTCTTAAATAATTTGGCATTAGTTTGTAGGTTAGAAAGTGTATTAAAAGAATAAATAAAACTTTAATTATTTTAGGTTTTTTTCTCAATTTTTTTTTAACAATTTAATCTGCCAGATTTTAAACCGACCATTCCTTATGACAATCTGGCAATTATGCCTCTTGTAAACACTTAAGATGGTAGTTTTCGACAGATCCATTTTTCTGGAGAGATTATCAAAGTTGAGCTACTCATCTGAGCGACTTTTATTAAAAAATATTAAGACTGTTGACAAATGGCGCCCAACGTGGGGCATTCTCTTTTCAAATTCAAATTTAGTATAAATTATTGGGATTCAAGCTATATTTTTGATCCTTCTTTGTAAGGATAATTAAAATTGTTTTTTTGAACACTCCATATGTTTTGTCTAGACTGTCTGATGTCATAACTACTGTTTAGCAGAAATTTCGTTCATACTTTTACATTTTTTAGTAACTGCTACTCGGATACTCTGCCCTTATTTGTAAAATAGCCTCCCTCCCTTATAGCGCCTCCTATCTACGTAGGAAACACGTTACAGATTGGAGGTATTGCTTGCTCACACTCGATTTAGACAGATTCTTTCATCTTAGAGTGCATTTGGTTGTTCCTGCCTGGTCGGGATTCAAATTCCCACTTCGCTTGAACCTCTTTAAACGTGTTCAAGAGAAGGGGAACGCAGGGCGAACTGTTTGTTGCCCAAAATACAGTTGTGGCAAACATGATTAATAAAGATTGCCAGTTTTGACACAGTACGGCAGGATCGTCCAGAAGAATAAAGAAGCGAACGCTTTGGGCTACTTGATATATGTAGACTTGTTGATTTGACTAGAAATGTTTTTTTCGTCTCATTCTGTACTGTTTGAAGGTCTTGAATTATAGTTACAGACCATCAAAACTGTTTATTCCTCACCTTTGTGATCATCTGGAAATTTGGGAAGTTATTTCTATCTCAAAGAATATGAAATAAACCTTGATTTTTTTTACTTTATTCACTGAAACTTCCATAGTGTGATTGCATTTTTAAAATGAATTTGTTTACTTATATAGTAATTTTGTTGCATTTCGAACTGTTGAAATGTAGTGTTAATTTTATCTTGTTGGAGTGTTATGAGTTTGTACATTCATTTGGTGGTTTGTCTGCACTGCTCTTTCACTTTGTTGTTCGTATATAACTGTGGTGTTTTTTAAACCACGAGATATCCATATATCTGTGTTTATTGAAACCACAAAACAGATGTAGCAGAGTCATCGAACGTTTTATAAAATATTTCATCCCCATACAGGTTACACAATCCATTTAACGAGTTACCGTTTTTTCAATCCTTTTATAAGGCACAATATTAATACGAGTAGAATCACACTTGATCGAACTTATTTTCTCCGATAACGCATTTCTCAAAAAAACGAATGAAATATAGCAGATATTGGTTTGAACTGCAGGACTCATAGCGAATGCACAAACATTCATAAAATTTTACCGGAAGCCCAGCACCTCTTTCTAAAACCTACTTGGAAAATTTAAACTGATTGACAGAAACAAGCTTATTACGAAAGAGATGAGTAACGTCTTGGAATTCTTTAGTTCAATAAGGAGGGGCTTTCAATTAAATACCAAGTGGAAACCTAGTTCGAGTACAAAAGACTTGTATGTATGTTGCGGATTCAATTTTGCTACACCTGTGAAAAAGAAAGTTAAGTTCAAATGATATCATCCTGTCATTTTTAAAATGCACTTAATGAAACAAATGTTAAAATAAAACAAAGGGCGTGGCACTCACTACACGTGCGATAAGATTTACGAAACGCAAGTTTTCAACTTGTCGTAGTCGCAACGTTTCTCCGGCAAATACCCTTCGCTTTTATAAAAGACGTTAGCAGATTCATTTTGTAAATGACTTTAAATAAATTTCAGAAAATACCATACAAGATAAAACGGTAATAACTTCTTCAATTATTGTACTTCCTGCTTTCTTGGATTAGAGTAAAGTGAATGTGCGACCGAATCGCACCTACCTCAATTAAGACCGATTGTGTTGTTACCGTTTGTATACACCACCAGGAAGTAGCGCGTTATGTCAGAGAGAAGTCACTTTCGCGTTATGGCGCTCGAGCTTTTCTTCAATCATAATGGGCCAAACGGCAATGACTGTTGATGGCCTTCAAACGACATTGTAGACGACACACTTCCCAAGAAGAACAATATACACTATCCAGTTTATCATGGCAGCAGCGGCGTTAGGGCAGAAACGCTATTATAATAAATGTTACGCAATGCAAAATTGTGAGAAAAATTACTGAAACCTTCTCACAATTAAACAAGTATTTTTAAATTTGTCTGAAGTTCTTATCAGATTTTTCTGTTATTCCCGAGTAACTAACTGGCAATGTAATAACAAGTCTTTTCGTTTGCAGGAATACCTACCTTGGAATAGTATAGGTAGCTTGTTTAAAAGAAGTCGTTTGAAGATTGTTATCTTGCTTTTCAGGGGTTTTCTGTAAAGAATCTTATGTGCTTGGTGTACTTTTAAAGTTAATTTAAAATTAAATAAAAGAGAAAGCAAACAGAAATCTCTTGAGTGATAACATAAAAAATACATCCTCGTAAATAAAATAAAAACAGTTATTACAATTTTATCTAGATATGATCTATATGTAATTAAAATAAAACTACATAATTATTATTCAGTAATCACTTGAACGAATAGTAGAAGGAAAGAGAGGGAGAGATGCATATAGAGTAACAGTTATCTAAGCAGATAAAATCGTACCCTTGTACGGAAGTTCATTATTTAAATTATTAGCAAGCTTCATCATGGCTATCAAAGTATAATTGAAAAGATAAGAAACAAAGTGTTTAAAGATCTTTATTTGTGATACCCACAACAAAATATGTTGCAATTCAGGATACGTAAGGCGGACGTTAATAATAATAATAACTGATATGATAAGCAGAGATATTAAAAACGTAGTTTCGAGATAAAGTTATGAAAAATGAGAATGAAAAAGGTAATAAAAATAGCAAAAAATCTGTTTAGATTGCGTGTTAGATTAGTAACCGATCATCCATAAAAACACTTCTTCTTGTGATCTGCACGAAATCCCTAAAGCTTAATGGACAGAATTGCTAAAAGTTACTACCTTCTATTACCATTGTGTATCGCCCGTTAAGGATTTAGGTGTTTTATACTGTTTTCGTGCTCAAATGTCTTTCATGGACGATTGGCTTCTAATTCAACAAAATTGTCAAATGATAATATAACGTACCTTAATTACAAAAGGAAAAATGGGAGGCAGATTCTACAGTAATCATTGCTTTCATTTGATTGATTACTTCAGCGATTACTTTGATTAAAATCTTTACTGAGATTCTTTTTAATTTTATTGCACAACGGTCGAAAGAATATAATGTTGACTCTTGCAGTTGTAAGCAATCGTTTGCAATTCCAGTCAGAGTTACTCACGCGTTTTATCTTTACAACTCCATTTTGGTGCCCACCAGTCAAAAACATCGTAGCACACCTAATACCAACAATGAAACAAGATTTCAATCGTGTTCTTTTTGTGGTACAAGACTCTGATCCAATGTCACTGAAAATGCGATGATCTTGGTACTTCAGTCGCATCACCAAAGCATTTATATTTAAAGAAGATAATTGAACTCTTGAACAGTTGAAAGCAATCGTTTGTGAAGTTGTTCACATGTTGGTATCCATAGCACCGTTTCAGCTCCGTTTTGGAACCTACCGTTTAGAAGCGCCGTAGCACGCCTTGTGATACCCATGCAAGATTTCCAAAGAAGTTCGTGTTTGAGACCGGTACGTGAAATAACTACGTCTTGGGCTGACTTGATAGTAGTGTACCAGACCAAATGCGCAATAAATGAATTGATACGTTGAATTAGAAGATTTTTCCAGAAACAAACAATTTCCAAATTAAGCTATCAGATGTGTTCCTATTATGGATGCAAGACTCTGACTGTAACTGAAAACGTCCATAACTGATGTGATAGTCTTGCTACTTTAGTATTCAACAACGAATACAATCAGTACTTGTCGCTCCGCCAAAGCATATCTCTCCGTACTCGAGAAGACACTGTTGGATTTCTATTGTACTGCGCTTTGAAGTAAAAAAGTTATAGACAAACAAAATGAAAAAACTAGCAAAATTCATTCTGATGCATGTATAATAAAGGGTTTTCCAATAAGAGGTGTTATTTTGAATAGCCCGCTATTTCGGTAGATGTCACTTTTGAAGCTATCATTTTTTGACATTTGACAAGTAGAAACTACGCCATTAATAAATATGGAACGATACACGCTTCAACAACGCATTGAAATTATTAAAATTCACTATAAAAATGGTGAAAATTTGGCAGAGACGGTTCGTAAAACTCGAACATTTTTTGGGTCACCGTGAAGCACCTTGTCGGACCGCAATACAGAAATTGGTGAAAAAATTCGAGCTCTTGGGACAAGTTAGTGATGTGAAGAATAAAACCCGTGCACGTCGCTCAAGAACAGCCGAGAATATTGCTGTTGTAGCCGAAAGTGTTAAAGAAAACCCAGGTTTGTCCATTCCTCGTCGTTCTTTGGAATTAGCCATTCCACAAACGTCATTACACCGTATTTTGCATAAAGATTTGGGTCTTAAGGCTTATAAAGTCCAGTTAACACAAGAACTCAAGCCGGCCGATCATCAACAACGTCGTGTCTTTGCTGATTGGGTCGTTGAAATGCATGAAAATGATCCAGAATTCCATCGAAAAATCATCTTGAGTGATGAGGCCCATTTCCACCTCGGTGGCTTCGTCAACAAGCAAAATTGTCGGATCTGGGGCTCAGAAAATCCAAGAGTTATTGTTGAAAAGTCTCTCTATCCTCAACGTGTGACTGTTTGGTGCGGTTTATGGTCCGGCGGAGTCATTGGACCTTACTTTTTCGAAAATGAGGCTGGAGCAACAGTTACGGTGACTGGATTGCGCTATCGAGAGATGATTAACGATTTTTTATGGCCGGAATTGGATGGTATTGATCTGGACAACGTTTACTTTCAACAAGACGGCGCTACGTGCCACACAAGCAACGAAACCATTGATCTTTTACGGAAAAAGTTTCCGGACCGTGTTATCTCTCGAAGAGGTGATCACAATTGGCCACCGAGATCTTGTGATTTAACACCTTGCGACTTCTTTCTTTGGGGCCACGTGAAAGAGAAGGTCTACGCCAACAGCCCAGCGTCGATTCAAGACCTCAAAGATGGAATTCGTGAGGCTATCGAGGACATAGGGCAGCCACTTTGCGATTTGGTTATGGAAAATTTCATGAAAAGGATATTGTCCTGTAAGCGTGGTCGTGGTGGTCATTTGCCTGATGTTATTTTCCACTATTAACGGCATACCTTCCTCTTTATAATGAAATAAACATCCGATCATTTATATTAAAAAATGGCACTTTTCTTTGAATATCAAAATAACACCTCTTATTGGAAAACCCTTTATAACTGTTTTAATGACCGTCTCAAGGTTGATTTGTGAAGGTTTAAATTTGTGATTGACAAATGTCAATGAAATTGACATTGCAAATCAACAACTTGCTGCAGACAGAGTCGAGTTTTTTCAAATGAAAATTTCAGAAACCACTCTGTATGTAAAGCGTTTGAGTTTACAAACTTTTTGTTTAAAACAAGTACAACGGAATTTCTAGTCTCCCTCTATATTGGCTTCAAATACAACTAAAGTTGCTTGCTCTCAAAATGCATGTGGTGATGTACGCATTCTTGTTGTCATTTGCATAAATAAGTAATTTGTAGGCCTATGCTTTCAAGACTTCTGCGTTTTATATCAGCTTCTCATCCATATCATGCTAAATTTGCATCATCAAAAAACTAAAATGCAGTTTTACTCGAAAACGACGCATCTCATGAGAAAAGTATAAAAACAATTTCTTTAACTGAATTTCAAGCGCTGAATAAATTTAATTCTCTGCCAATTTTTGATCATCACTCTAAACTTTTTCAATCTTGCTTTGATTTTCGTCATTCCTAGGGCGAAACAACAATGCTGTTGCCTTTTTGTTTTACTTTTATCTTTATCCGTGTATCTGTAATTAGTTTTTGTTAAGAATAATCTCTCAATTATTTAGAAATTACGTAAGTAAGTCTGGGAAATCTTAATGTATCTTTCCCATAAATGATAAAAGATAGATTAGCATGAAATAGGAATACCGCTTACGGTGTGTTAGATGGAATCGAATTTGTATCCACATGCCGATCCCATTGAAATTACCGTAACTTTTGCAATCGACCGTGAACAGTAATCAACAATGCTGTATTATTTAAATTAATATCTTGTAACGTTAAAGAGAATAGAAAATTTCATAAAATAGAATTAGATAGATCTTTGGGGCGCGTTTCAACGAATTCTGCTATAAAGTACACGTTTAGAATTTAAACTCGCTTAAGAGATAATCGGAACTACAAGACTTTTCACTAAGCGTTACACAGATAAAGTATTCGTTCTAACGATTTCCCTACGAGCGGTCGATAACATAATATTGTAAACAACGCTCTAACAACGCCTATTCCATCAATGTAGAGCATCCGTCACGGTGAACGAACGGAGAAGACACATCAAAATAGGTTCGCGTGATAAGTCCGACATAAGGATTTGTTTCAGTTTATTCCAGTCAGAATACAGGATGTACTACGTAAAAGTTTGTAGATTTTATTGGTGTTGCGATTACTATATGTCATTGAGAAATGTCTCTTCGCGCAGAAACGCTGGAATTTGCTACATTACCATTTATCTTTTTCATGGTTACATCTTGACCTTTTTCGTTTACTTATTTATTTCCATATTAGAGCTAAGTTAACTGCGGAGATTTCATCTCATGAACATTTTCTCCTTTTTATTTAAATTAATAGTATAATCTTCATTTGTTTAAAAGGTAATACTAACGCGATTTGAAATCAAAATAAATTGCGTTTCAGGGAACATTTCTAGTCCAATGTAAGTTTTTCTTTTTTAACTGTTATTTCTAGATGAAAGAAACTGACTGTCGGTAGAACATTCTTTGTATATAAAGGTTACTATTCGTGTAAGAAAGAGTACATTACATTTATTGCTTCCACAGAAATAAAATAGATTTCTAGATAAAATAGAAAATGCGGATTCTAAGAAGGATGTTCATATGTGAAAATCAGAGTTGGGCAGCTTTTGGGTTGATTGCAAAATTAGCTACGATTTCCATTATACTACAACTTCCTTCGAGATTCAAAACTGAATAAATGTGTTTCAACCACACCAATGTCTCATTGTGCTTCCTGTATCACGTACACCATCACTAAGAACTCTCCGCAATGAGAATACCTTATTGGTTGGTTGATTGGTTGCTTGGTATTTATATCGCTTGCAAATGGAAGACACCTGAAGGTGGTGTTGCTTAATTGAGTTGAATGGATTAATAGCTGAGACGTTGATGTCGACTTTATTGGATCTGGGACAGAGGTTATGGTGCAAAGTGTTAATGATAGTCCAAAAAAAGTTGATTGAAGCTTTCTCCGTGTTTCTCATTTTGAGATGAAAACTTTATGGGAAAACTTGTCCTGTTAACTTTTGGTGCACATAATTATATCAACAGCACGGCACGATTTCACCTATGGATTTTTCAAACATTTATCAATTGTTTTTTTAACTTTGTAGGTTACTGAATAAATACAGTGAAATTCCATATAGGCAGACGTCAACATTTGCAATAATTTCCATTAATTTGTTTTGAAAAATGCCTTTACCATGTTGAAGATACAGCAGCTAGAGCGTCAATACTACAGATAGAAATAAAGCAAGGACTACGACAGACTCTCTGGTAGACAACCGAGTTAATGGATGCGAAGCGAAGAGTGAATAAGGTCGGGAAAGATTTTCAGAGAGATCGTAGGGGAGATCACTGAAAGAAAGCAAGAGAAGAATATTTAGATATGCGATAGCAATACAAAGACAAAATCAAGATGCAAAGAGAAAAATATCTTGTAAAAAGTATTGAAAAGATGAAATTAATGAAAGCTTTTGGGTGCTGCTTTAGAAAATGATTGCCGAAAGAACCGAAATAGACTGTTGGTTTTGGTACAATAAATTAGAAGATGGGACGTAAACTACAAACAAAGAAGACATCCATATGGCGTTCTTTATTAGATGAAGGACTTGATAATAAAGAGCAAAACAAGAAGTGATGCTAGAAGAGATATCATAGCTGATGAAAAGGCACTTGGTATGGACAATTAATAATCACATTTGTTCTGGAAATTGGCAGAAGACATTATGATACCATTATATGACGGTTCTTTATTCTACGGAATATTTTGCAAATGTTGGAAAACAGTTAAAATAATATTCCTGAAGGAGATGGAAAGAATTTACTTCGAATTTTGCTTTTACCTATATTGGGCAGAGTATTGGATAAGCTAATAGCTAAGAGGCTGATGCACGAATTAAAAAACTAATCTAAAAACTAGTTAGGATTTTGAAGAGAACATCTAACGGTTCAGGTGATTTCTAATGTTATTGATAAAATCAGGGCTGACAAGACTAGCAGTTATTGCTTTAGATTATGAACAATGCTTTTAACACCACATCTCACTCAGTTCCGCGTAGTGTCCGTTCGGTGCAGACGTCGGCAGTGGTCCCTCCCGCTCCTTACCCAGTGCGTATGCACTGGCCCGCGTCAGGCGCATCCGGCCTTCCGGCACTCCCCGGATGGTGCGACCTGTTGTAGCTGCTACTGGTAACCTTCGTTCCGGATGGCGAATTGACACCTCCTGCGACAGCCAATGGATATCTAACCATATCCATTGCCCCTGTCGCGGCACCAAGCACGGCCTCAATCACCAACTACACAGCGAGACATCAGCTATACAGAAGATGGGCACCTTACCAACTTCAATTCAACATCAAATTCCAACTCCAAATTATTGTGCACCTAGGATCAATGACCGCAACGACAACATCTCGAATTATACCATCATGGGCCAATCTATCAAGACCCAACCTACCGATGCGCCATTACACCGTCGCAACTTCCGCCAGCTTCCGACGCCCGAAAAAAACGCCAGAAACTCAATAAAACCAATAAGCCAACCAAGCCCCGCCCATCAAGGACCGCCCACCACCAACAGCACTTCAGGTACTAATTTCACCGCCGCCGCGCAAATTCAAGAACAGATTGGTGAACCCGGACGCCTCCGCCTTAACATCCATACTGCCAACGGCCCTCCTCGCGCTGTTACAACTAGGTCTACAACATCAATCACCGGTCAAGTGCCAATGAACGTGAACCTCGTACGTATCCTGCCTTGAAACAAATGAACCATCACCAGCAGGCTGTGAAGAAGAAGCTACAGAAAGTAGCTTATAACGGCCTCTCGCCTTCGGCGGGAAAACAACGCTAATATCATCATCATCATCATCATCATCATCATATGTCATTCAAGTATTGTTTGGTAGATGAAAAAGCTGGTTGTGTTGACAAATTAGATCAGTGATCAAGAGTTTTCTTACACAAACAAGGCTGATAAACAGAAATGTTGACAAAGGAATCGATAGAGGGCTCTTTTCTTAGGTCCTACTTTATGGATCTTATGGGTTACAAGGCAAGGCTACGTACAAGCATTTGGAGACGACCAGATACTGCTTGTAAATAACTGGAAATGAATAAAGCATGCAAGCGGTGGGCCAAACGAAATAAATTGGTGTACAATGTGAACAAGACCCAGATTATGTTCTGTAGCACGTTTGGGCTTATTAGAAGACACTAGGTTACAAGTAGACGGTTAGATAGATGGACAGAAAATTCCTTTGGGTGGAATAGTGCAAACTACTGAAAACTAAAGCCGTAAAAGTAGCAAACAAAGTGATGGTGATATGCAGAAGAGCTTGCAGGATTCAGCTGCAAGTCGTCAAGATCATTTATTTGAGGGACATTAGGCCCATGTTTATACATGATGTGTAAGTTTGAGATAGCAGGTACCTGGATTCTAGAATTATGAAACATTTGAATGCCCTGCAAAGGGCTAAATGCTATCGTACGACTTCAACCAATGTCATGGAAGTTTTAGCGGTAGCTCTTCATGAAAGACCCCATAAAGAGTGCTCTGTTTTCCAGGCTGGGCTTAGGATCATCAATGTCGCACTTAAGTAGGTCGAAGATTCTAACCATGAGGGGCACCCCGTGCGAATCTGTTCAGACCAGTAGTTTTCAGTTTGGTTACCGTGACTATAACATACAAAAACCACTTGGCCTTATCGAATTATAAGTTAATCTGGAGTATGTTTCAAAGGAAGAAATGACGTGCCTTTACTTTACATGTTGCACATACTGGCAATGAGATGGCGGATACATTAGTGGTATAGGCCAATGCTGTCTAGAGAAGAGTCCTGTTCAACATCTGTCCCGAGTCTAATATTGGACTACTGGAGTTTAATCATTGGAACATTTATTTCTGATTACGATCACAGTTTTTTAAATCAATACTATGATAAAGGTAGGGCTAGACTCAGTGAGCCGTCTAGTTAAGGACTGTCTTCTTTCATTTAAAGTAGTGGCAAGAGAACTAATTATGCGCTATTGCTTATTGTGGTAACTTTAGTGGCCACCGTTTTTTAATGGAACTCATTTGCAAAACAAACACAAGATTAAAGAGTAAGGAGAGTAAGAAAGGAAAGTGCTTGGGTATTATTATAATAAGACGTGGACTATTTAGTGAAAGCTTGGCAGGTTGTTTGAGTTTTTGATGAATGGGGTATTGCTTTCTCTTTCCATTCCTTTTTTTTGTCTTTTTTCCGTTCCTTATCAACTTTGACAGTTAGTCTTATATCTACTGCGGAAAGACTATTTGGCTTCGAGTCGTGAATCATGTTATTTGCATTTTGTTATTAAAAAAAATCCCTTAATAGAGGTTTTACTGTATATGACTTTCATTCCAATTACAGTGAAACTTCTACTAACTGATGCTTCTATTAATAACTGAACGCGGATATATTTTTTAGAACAGTGCAATATTTATTTACGTAGCAAAATAAATGAACATTACATTTATTTGAAAATTGTACTAATTTTTGTAAATAGACTGGTAGTTAGTGTTTTAGAGGATTTTTTTAGAAAATTAGTATTGATTCAGATGTTTTGTAATTGTTATAAAAATAACTTAATTTCTATTTTAAGTCATCTAGAGAAAGACAGATACACGTCTTTTGAAGATTAGATGATGTTCAGTTGCTTGATTTTATTTTCCAGATAGTGATGCACAAATTGCTTAAGTGGTATTCACTCCGAATGGGTTTGTTGACATTTATATTAAGAGCAATAATTTTTATTAAAACAATTAACAAACTTTCCAAATTGTTACAATGTAATTATTAATATTTTTCTTAAATTCAGAATTAAAAATTCTGCAATCCAAGCAGCCAACCTACATTATGCGGCATAATTAATTACTTTCAGCGTCAGTACTTTATGTTCACTTTGTGTGGCTTTAATAATAGGATTATGAATGTTGGATTAATATAAAATCTTGTCTAAAAGGATTTTATATGCTAGAGTAAGTTTTATTGCTCCTGTCTTCTGTCGGTTATTTAATTTTTAATGTCTAGAATAATTTATTAATATTAGGTGTCATTATGCAGCATGAATTTATTTATTTTTAAAAAGTAAAATACAAATTGTTTTTCTTAAGAATTATTATTCCAAAATTGGTGTTAGTATTTTCTATTGTTCTACTGTTGTGGAACACGCTGTATAATGTTAATGACAGGATGACAGGTACACGAATTGTTCTTCTTAATTAATGTTTTCTACACAGCTTTTGGAATTGTTTCCTCTTTAACCTTGTTACATAATGTGTTATGTTTGGAGAAATGGAAAGAACATTATGATTGCTCAAAACTTTTGCTTTTAAAGGTAAATAACCGGTTTCTATTTCAGATTCTCTAGCCATCAAATTAAACAAAAAAAAAAGAAAAATAACAAGATAATATGTATCAAGAATCGAAACCTCTTTACCTTGAATTAAATATCTAAACAGCAAATAACAAACCTTGAATCTCGCATGTAAACACACCATTGAACTTATAATTATTGACTTCGAAATATTCAAACTATTCCTTTTCCGTGTTTAAGATTATCATCTATAAAATGCAAATTTTATGTCCTACAAGTTATTTTTTTATTTTCGCCGTAATTTAAATTTTCTTGCGTATTAATAATATACACAAACAAGACATTTTTATGAAAATAATGCAATGACCCTATTGGAATGTCCTGAACAACAAAAAACTCATTTCATTATGCATTTGTAATCTCTTGATTTTACTGAAAAGGTTTTTGATGATGTGCTTTTTTGGCAGGACCAGGTTTTTGCACAAGATGGTCGGTCGGTGAACTCCCAACTCTTCGTTTGAAGGTCGCCCGAAAAACTATCTTGAGGACACAACAGATTGAGCCTTTGAAATTTATTAATCGATCCGCCTATATAATGAGTACAAGTTAATTCGAAATTATCTTTTGATTAGTTTCTGGTTGGTAGATTTCTCTTTATACTATTTAGTTTTAATTGTAATAACAACTCTGATTAATATTCACATTAGTACAGGATGTCTCATATGTTAATATAATGAACTCGAATTCTATTTTAATGTTCTAACATAACCTTAAAATTATTATATTGTAGGTTAGTTATATTATTTAGAATCATGCTGTACCTAGCATGACCATGAAAGGACAGTTACTTTTGTAATTTTTAATTCAACTGCATTCTTGCATTCTTTGTAAACACGTCGGTTTTTAGATGGTCATAATAATAACACGTTTACATACCAAATTAACTTGTCGAACTAGGAATATTTGCAATTTTTAATTTTTTGTTCGTTCTGTGGTTTATCTTACAACATTTAAAAACGTCACTTTTGTAGCAAAACTAATTTATCTTCTCTTTCTTTACAGGTAAGACGACTTATTCTACAACATCATACGTGTTTTTGAAATTGCGGTAAGTTTTATTTTCCATGAGAGAAGACAAAGAAAAGAACACGAGAAGAAAAGATGCTCAACACGCCCTTTCTATATTTACCACAAAGTATACTATATTATTAACCCACGTTGATGTAAACTGACTTGCTATGCATTTATTTATTGTTAAACGTGTCTCTTATTATGTATCCGTATCTGGTAAAGGCATACCAGTTAAAAAATAAAAGTGAAAAAAGAACTGTCTTGCGTGGAAGGATGGTTGGGTGGTGGTGGCGGAAATGCCGTTGATCCTGTTCAAGTGGGCAGTTGGCTTTTAGAGTTTTAGGTGTTGTTGCAAATTTTTTGACATTTAGTATTCTAGTGGTTTTTTTGTCTCTAATGATATCAGGTCCTTTGTTGTGATGCAGTGATTTGTGATTTTAATTTTAAATGTTGTTTTGTGCAGTTATGACGGGTTGCTTTGTGATGTTATTTTTGTTTTGTAAGATGATGCAGAATTAATAAAGTATGCACACATATTGTGTGGTGCGTAATAGAAATAATGTAAACAATCGTTGTAATAACATTGTAAATCAAAGTTCTACTTTTAGCTTTTAAAGAATTTTCTATTTATTAAGATTATGATATTTCAAATCGAATAGTTCAAGGTTAAATAAAAAACAATCTGAGTTTCTTAAATTCTTGACAATATTTATTCAATTTTAGAATATCTGCTTTTTGGGTCTTCTTTTTTTCTTAATTGTTGTATTCTGTTTAATATACAGGGAGCTGTGCAAGATGCAATATTGTTATTCTTTGTGTTTCTATCTCGCGTACGCTTTCGATGTTGAGGAAAATTCCATAACTTGTATATCTTGAACAAATCCAAACAGAAATTCTTATAAACAATAACAATTTGTTTAGTAAATGGATAGTATACAGGGTGTCCCCTAAAGATATTCCGTATGAAAACTAGTTTTAAGCATAGGTTCAGATACACACGTGATCCCCGGTGCTTAGAAGGTATTCAGCACTTTACGTTTTGCGACTTTATTTTTAGGCAAAGGTAATTCAGTTGACAAAAATAATTTACTCCCACCTCCTACCGACAGCCTCTCCCCAAAACTTCGGGTATTCTTCTATCAATTATACATGCGTTATGTTCTTTGAAAAAAATCTTTGCTGGTGACTATTGTACGAGCATAAATATACTTTCTGGGTGGCCTCAAAGATACTAATCGAGTGGATTGAAATCGGGCAGTCTTGATGGCCATGTCACCAGCTCTCCTCTTGCAATTCAGTTTTGGGAATAATTATTATTTAAAAACTATCGTGCATTTAATGCAAAATGAGCAGGAGCCATCACGTCTTGTGGTACAGATGGTACATCGTTACCATTCAATCTAGTGATAGTTCAAATAGCCCCAAAAATGTATTTTGTGTTACACCGCACCAAGTATTGACAGAGAATTGATGCTTATGTCTAAACCAAATGACATCATGCGAATATTATCACTTGAGTTTGCACAAGAAATTGAAAAAAGTGAAAAACACCGGTTGTTGTCAACTGGTTTTACAAAATCTTGAACTTTCTGAATGTCAAATGAATCGAGTTGCTATTCACGCAACACCTTCCACACTGAAGATTTTGCAACGCTACTAGCTGCGAAAGTTCGTCGTAAACTTGTTTTTGGATTTTTTTTCAACGATGTTTAGAATCTGTTTTTCAACATCTGGATTTTGGCGAACGAAGTTCAAAAGAACCTTACACTGAAAAACATTTTAGGTAAACGTCGCATCGGCATCGGTCGGTTTGTATGTCTTTCACCATACCATATAACTCCCTGAATAACATTTCCTAAAGTTTCCAAACTTAGGCGCATAACTGCTTATTTTGCAAAGAATATTCTTTTTTCTTAATTAAAATCCAAAAGTGTGCCTAAAATGGTCTTCTACGCCTAATTTTAATTGCTAACTCTATATCTAAATTTACGAAACGGCTTTTTGAACACCCTGTATAGGGAAAACTAACAACAGAATTACATCATCCGCAATTAGGTCATATCATTATAAAGAAAAGAAAAATCCAATGTATTGTTCGAATTAGAAAATATCCTACGAATAACTACATGTTGCTTGCTACGAGGCAAAACCTTTAAACGAAAAGAAACTAAAGAGCGGTACATTTGAAGGTGTCTCTAACATTAGCAATTATTTTAGGAACTATGAAAACTTGAAAAGAAGTTTTAGGAACAAATCTAAATCTCATTGAAGAATTTCTAATTTGAAGAGCGAACTTGCGTTTTCCATTGTTGCGTGCAACGTCTTCTAGACTACCAATTGTTATGATTCTTAAAGTTTATAGATTCAAGCCACATTTGGTTTTTAATTTATTATTTCTTTAGTAATTAATGTTAACCAATGTTTAAAATGATAAATCGAAGATAATAAGTAATAATAAAGTGTGATACGCATTTTTAGCAATGATCGATGTGTTAAAAAATTTTATTAGAGACTAAGGAAGATTTTTGAAACGATAGACATGATATGAAATAGTTTTGAAGGGAAATCCATCATCCTCTTCCAACTGGACTGGGCCAACCCCATCATTTACTACAGTAGAATTCAACTTGGCTTGTACCAGTTAAGCTCGAAAGACAAGCATGCCAACAAATGAAAAATGGCGTTTTTGGCGATGCCTGTTTTTAAGTCAATTTTCTTCAAGTTCCACTATGGTAGAAAGGTGGGCCTTGGCGCCCGAAATCGAAGAAATGTTGACGTCGTTTGATATACTTATTTCTATAATGATAAAGCGTTACACAAAATGAATTTCTTTCGTTTGCAGTTTTTCGACAGCAGAGGGCGTCCAAATCAAGACAAGAAGATTTATTGAGAGAAAACGAGAATAGCTAGGACGTTGAATTTTGCGATTTATACTTGAAATGTCATACGTGTGAGAATACCTGATATCAGTGGATTGCCGCTCAAAAAATAAAAGACGGTTTGCCTGGGACAGACTGGGTCGCTAATTATCTTCTCAACGACAGTGACGTCGTATCACACTTTGAGTTGCCAATATGTCATCAGGTATTTGGGTCTCGTTGATGTCGTGCACCAAGCAGGGTAGCTCGAAGATGGCTGTTTCCACAGGAAGCAGTGAGCAGAGCTTTGATGATTCCTCGTTGTTTTAAGTTGTCTGCCACCTTTTACTTCGTTGTTATTCTTTTTCTATTTGTTGTTATTATTTTTCTTTTTCTTTTTTTCTGACACGCGGGCCAGATTGTTGATCCGTGCCTCCTTTTGTTGATCCGGGTTTCATTAGTCCTTCACTCTTTCACAACTACAAATAGAATCCATTGTCCTATATCTCCGAAACGGAGAGTCTTATCATCATAAGTTGTTGTTGTTATATTGCCTTTAGTATAAATATAATATGGATAGGGTTTAAGTGATCGATATGTGTTTCTGAGAATTAATACTATGTGTTTTTTGGCACCAAAGAACAATTAGAATTAGATATGATGGCAGAACAGACTTGAAATCAGTTAAATCACAAATACATTGAAATTTGTTTCTTTTTTCATTCATTCCATCATTTTTGTCAATTTTCATTTCTTGTCAATTTGTAAATGGCGACGAGGATGACCATTTCGTCTAACTTGCATACCTAGAGCTAAAACTTAACTTTGTTGTTTTAACCACGGGTATAGATTTTTAAGGTAGATTTTAATCAAATTATAGAGGTGATATATGGTATAAGTTTTGATATTTGGATTCGTTTCGGTTTTTATTTGCATGAATATATTGAATTATCAAAGTACGGAGACAGTCTATTGAAATGACGTTGTCTTATGATTAAAGACCAAAGTCTATGTGTTTGTTATTTAAAATAACTTTGTTAATTAATTATGTTCTGGGGGTTGTCTTTTCCTTCTCTAGAAACCAGGAAGTCTCTTTTTATGGATCCGGAAGTTATCGTTGTTTAAATATAGAAGCTGAATAAATCTCGACAAAAACTAGGTAAGAGTTATGTTCACATTGTAACTAGAAACAATATTAAAGGAAGCTTTCAGCATACAAACAATTGTAAATTATAACATAAAAGGATTGTGAAGGTACTTAGATACTTAGTTTGTGTTATGGAAGGACCGAAATTCAGAGCGCGCCTATCTGTCCTTACAAACTCTAAAGCTCCTTAAGGATAATAAATGGGAATACCCCTAGGAACCTTTCACGCGCCGTAAACTTAAATATTGATAACGAAGTTAGGTTCGGGTCATACAGTGCGTGTGCGTGTTTCCCTATATTTTGTTTTATTCTTTAATGCCCTCCTAAGATAGTACGACGTGGCGTTTTAATTGAGAAATTTTTACTACTGTCTCGAGTACCGAATTAATTCGCATTCAGCGTTTTCTGTTTACGCCGTCGTAAACCGTCCGTAATCGGTTTGAAGCTTTCTCCGATTTTAAGGTCGTCTCTGCTTGGGTAGGAAAGTCACTCAATCTAATTATCTTACCTATAGCACAAACAGATGACGCAACCCGGTTTCCACATTTGCAAATTACACAGCAGGGAATTTCTAACCCTCCGCAAGCGCGTTTTAAACAAAATTCTTATTTCCTTAACGTATGCCGCAGACAATCCTCTAATACCTCAGCGTTGCGTTGGTTTAATCTAGACCTTAGTTCGAATGAAAAAGAATCAAATGTGTATCGCTCTGACATTTTCTTTTGCGCGGTTTTTGTTATTATATATTTCTCCTTTTCGGGGATTTTTGCTCTATTATATCAGCAGTAAATTTGTAGAAGAAATTCGTGTCGTTTTAGTTTTCTACCCCATCTTACTAACGTGACAACCGTTCTAAAAAGTATGAAATATATTTTACCTAGCATCTCCAGGAAGTTAACCGAGTAAATGGAGCACCTTTTTGTTCTTCATTTTTGCATTTCACGAGCACGTTCTTGTAATAACATCTCCCAGAAATCCGATTCATAAAATTCGGGCCGAATAAAGCTCCCTGAAATATGATGTTACAGCTTTTATAACTATAATTTGAATTTTAATGTCCTGGACATCTGCCAGGAATACGAAAAAATTGGTGAACGTAATTTGACAGCGAAATATATCTATATGAAATTATCAATTCTTTGGCTCAAACAAAAGGTACGTCCTAATTTTATCTACAATAATTGTAATTTGAAAGATAACATCGACTACTATTTATCGTTCTTTAGTTTATTCGAAATATGACTTCGTCCGTAATGTATGTATATCCAGGAAGTGTCCCGATTTTTCTATCGAAGACTGAATTTGCTTTCAGATTAAGTGATCTGCAAAAAGATTGGGTTTTCAAATCCGTTTTGTAACCATCTTTTTATACTTCAGTAAACTTTTATTTTTTTATATCCCTGAATTGGTTTGTTTCTAAGTAGGGAGGAATTAGAAACAAAAGAAATGAATAAAAATACCGTTAATACGTTCTTTCTATATAAAGAATGTTATTTTTGTCTGAATTAATTTATGGTGATGTGGCACGTGGATACATATAATCCCAGATTAAATGCATTATTATTATTATATGTAGAGACGGTAGAAAAAGATCTTTATAAAGTTAAAATAGCGTTGTTCGATATTTCGAGCTAAACCGAAAGTATTTTGAAAAGATCCCGTATTTCCTTTGATTATGTTTGCTGGGAATTTCAAAAAGATATTTATTGCAAAAATAAGGTTATGATAAACCATTAAAACTTCAAGCTTTTAAGCAGATCATCCAGTAATGTTAAGTACAATCTGGGTGATATGCATATATGCTCTACGGATACAATCTGACATTCTACAAGATTCCTCTAAGTTGCATTCTTATTTTTCGAGAATTTCTTAAAATCTCCACATGCTTGTTTTCAACAATCAAAGCTTAAACCGGCAATAAAATTGCAAGAAAAAATTGATTTATTCATAACTTAGTATGGGAGATTCTTTGAATATGTAGATACGTCTTGCTTCTCAAAACTCAAAGAAACCAAAGGAAAGGAAGATCTGGCCTGGCCAAAAGTCAGATTAGATCAATTAAGTTGTTTTGCGCAACCCACCGCAGATGCTCCACCTTGTGGTTACTAATAGTGGCCTCGATCTCCAGCACCTTTCCCCTTTGCCCGATCTCCTAGCGCTACTGTCCCCGTCAATTGACAAATCGAATCAGTACGAACCTGAAAAGAAATAATCAGCGATCCCGAATGAATCTAATACGAATTAGACTGTTGAATTGGACTAGTTGGTTGGGTCTAAGAGTGCCTTGAAAGAGGAGAAGCTCCCGTCTTCACCAAAAGGTATTCAACTGCAATGAAACGTAATAAACTGAATAAGGGATAGCGAAGATGAAGTGTTGAAAGTCCATGCTTGCGTGCTGTTTAGACCTCTTCGATTTCCACACTCCATTCGTCAGCCCATTCAGATCGAGCTGTGCTTCTTTAAAATGCCGCGCCTGAATCGTGATCTGGACTCCCGCATGGGCATCCTCAAGAGCCTTGAGCTGTCTTCTTACTTGCCCTGGTGTAGAAATATCTTCCTACATCTGCACCTTTCTCTCCCACCTGTCTGTTTGCCAAATCCTATCTCTGAGCTAGCTTTAAAGGTTTACTCGCCCAGCTTTTAAGCGCTTGACCCTTATCATGAACCTTCGGAGTTCAACTCTCTTCATTCTTTTGCCCTACTAAACCGTCTTTCTTCGTCGACGTTTCTCGGCCATCGGCATCTGTGCCCTGTCTCCGTTTTCCAATTTTGCTCTTGTATCTGACAATGGAGTAGCATGTGTTCAGCTGTATCCAGTTTTCTGCCTTCGCAAGCCTGCTCCTCTTCGTTCAGTTAGGAGCGGAAACTTCCATGGCACTTCAGCAGCTGAACTTTTTCGCTTTGTCATGAATTTACTTTATCAAACGTTCGATTTTCTAATCGATTGCTTCCTTAATCATTGTCGCACTAGCGCCCAAGGTGTCTTGGTGATTTTTCTGCCAACTCAATAAATCTGCGTGAGTTTTGCTAATCTCCATTTGCATTTTCATCGAATTCTTAAATAAGTGTTGTTTGTTTGAATGAAAATAGCATTTCCCGTATTGCCAGGAGCTGGAAGATTGAGTTTTATGGTCTTAACTGAAATTTTCCCCTCTATAAAAGTGTCTTTACTTCAATTATGCGACCCCTTATACCTAATTTCTCTAACACCGGTCTTCTCTCGTTCCTAAACAACGTTTTCTCTTCCAATTCTTTTTGTAAATACAGGTCGACCTGCAGTATCTTACTGAATACTAAATCTGTCTCTGTGGAGATCGTCCTATATGCGGACGCCGACTGGAGTGTTGATATTTTTTACGCATTAAATAATCTTCTTACTTGCCTTGCCTATGCCATCACGGATTGTACGGCCCTCTCATATTAAAACACCAGGTAAGTCGCGCTGCCGCTCCTATTTTATGTGATAGCTGTTTTTCCTTTTGGCTAACATAATCTACCTGCTGCTGCCACGTTAGTTTCTCAAATACCGCATGCTTTGCTTACAGTTCACACTTCCTTTTCCCATCGTGATTGTGGGTCTCTCTCCTTGCCTATTTTCTTCCCGCAAAAGATTGTTTCATTCTTCGCCACGTTAAATTGCAATTTCTCATCCTGTGTCCATCCTAACGGTTTCCTTAACCCTTTCGTCTCTTTTGTCTTGAATGCTTTGAATCGTGCAAGTAACGTCATATCGCCCGAAAATCCTAAAATTTTGCATCCTTCCAGTAGTAAACTGCACGGTTCGACTCAAAATTGGTTCTAGACCAAGCGGGCTATAGTGGAATTCGGTTCCACAAAAATCAAAGGAAAGAGAGACTTGACCAAAATAAAGGCCAGTTAGATCTACCAGCGTGTGTTCTTAAGCAACATGCCTGTATTCAAAATTAGTGCTAGATCAAACTTTAGCACGAACTCGTGACGACGAACATTTTTTAAAAAAGAGCAAAACAAGAAACCTTCCAAATTATCTCAACTGTTACTGGTCGCGTCACTAAATACTAACTGCGGTTATTTTTAAACGCTTGGGACTACACAATCTAAAAGAAATGGTTAGTTTCTTACATTATTGGTTTATCGATCAAATTTTCTATCTAGTATGTTCTTTATCAATTAGGCCCTATTTGAAAGAGTAAAGCTTGACCACCATTTTTTATAATTATGTTTATTATGTTTTCAAGCATGACATTCGCCTTGTAAAATGAAAATCCCAACTCTTATCTCATATTACTTTTCAAGTTACTTTAATAATAAATTTTTGGCTATAAACCGTTTAGATAAGATAAACAATGCGGTATTACATTATACACCAACAAAATTACTTTATAAACATTAATTGTTCTAACATGTGAGATAAATTTTAGTTATGGAGGTTGAAAATAACGACGATATACTGTGAAGTTAATACAATAACAAAAGGCTACCATAACTTTTTAGAGAGGCATGGCGATTGCACTGTTTACAGACGTTTAAAGTTTATGAGGAAGAATATAATTGCGTAAATAAAACCCTTTTTTTGCGAAATTGCCTCATTTACGTTTTTCTAGAGCTGTAATTTTTTTATTTTATTGCGTATAAAAATTTCGCTTAAGCTTTTTCTTTTTGTTTAAATTCGCAGAGAGAAGCGTGCGTTTACTATCATCCCTCTTAGATTATAACTTATTTTAAAAGCGCAATAAGCTTTAAGGCCTTGCCATAAACTTGTCGTTTAACGTTCTAAATGGCCTATATTGCAGAGGCTTATGTGCGACCATCCGGGACAGAAGAAAACGTTTTCTCGGATACTCAATCAGGTGTTAAGTAGTGGCCATTTTGAATTCGCACATGGTTTGCTTTTACTCCCGGTACTCTACGTTGAATTATGGATTTGGATATGTTGAGCGAAAATGGGCCGATAACGACGTGTTATCTTTAGAAACAGCTGATTTAAATTATTGAAGTGGAAGGAATTTCAAAATAGTGATACGCTCGCGAGTACTTGGCTTTTCACCTAAATGCTTTAATTAAGACCGTAATGTGCCTGAGTTCGTGTAACAGTAAGCAAGCAGCTGCTATTTAGCTACCAGATAATGTCTTCATTTCATACAACCATTCTATTTGTACTTGAAGTCATAACGAGTCTTTGTTTAGCTCAATACGGACACTTCAATGACGACTTCTGTTCTGTACGTGTTTAGATAACATTAACATTATCTCTTGTTTCGTTTTACGGTTTTTGTTACGGATTGCCTTGTATAATATTGCTCGACACTCGCGCCTCGTCCTTTCTTTATCATTTATCGGTTGTTGCCCTAAGCTTCCAAGTTATTATATCGCACCGAGTTTCATTCCCGTATAGCAGTATTTCTTCTTTTTTCGACAGAATTACAATAAAAACACTGTTCTTCCTGAAAGGCCATAATTTTGTTTTTTTAATCAAGCCTCACTATCTGAAAATAAATAGAAATCTAACCTAACCTCATTATAGTAAATCGATAAATTCCAACTAATATTTCTTGTCATTTCCGACCTTACAAACTGGTTTTTCTATACGTGTAAAATCGCATATACAACTTCATTTATTCGATATTCTAGTTTTTCTTGTTAGAAAAGCAAATTACGGAAATAGTAACCATTAATGAATGATTCATTCATTGAAGAAGATTTAACTTCCTATTAAGTTGTGATTACGCGTCTGGATCCATTGTCAGTCAGATTTATATCTATCTCTTAGAATTTAGCAATTTTTAAATTTAAAATTGTCAAAGTAAATTAGGGCCTTTAAATTAAATAACGACCTTTCGGTTTTACAGTGTTGGAACAACTGATGACCACTACTAAAAGGCTAATTGATCCAAATTCAATTTTAACTTCTCTTCCATTATTTAGTTCGAGCTTGGAATTAAAAGCAAATTCTAGTAGGTACGTGTTCTCTAACTGTAGACATTTTGAAATTGTATTCAACATGTCTGAGTAACAATTAGTAGTTACTTAGTAGTTGCGAGTGGCTGGAGCAGACACGTCATCTAGCAACAATCTGTTTATAAGAAAGTTTCTCCGAATTAATCTTGTGATAATTTTTTAGGAATTTTTAAATTTAACTATTAACTCACTTAAAGACAGATATGAAATTGCGCGTGGTATCAATATTAAAAATTTAAAAATGCGAATGCAATAACATTTAAAGAGCACTTACAGCTTTGATAGTGCTAAATTCTATAAAGAAAATCAGAACGAATTTGTTTGTTTATATTTACGTAAGTGTAATTTTAACCAAATACCTTCTCATGTAAATATTTACGTTCTGAAAATAATGAAGACTATTGTCAAAAAATTACTTTTATTGAAACTTTTTTTCTTTTTGCGCTTATCTAATATCCAGCTCTAATTTTTATCAGCAGCCCCAATTAATATTATACAAGAATCCAGATCAGGTTTCATAAAGGAAAACTATTGGGCGTTGCCTTTTTTAAACATCATTTCACAATTCCTCTCTGTTTTGATTATAATGGCACAAGCTACTAATTTATTATTCCAAAAGTGAGCTCTAAATTCCATCGACTGTTGGAATTTCATTCGCTGTTATATCAGATTGTTGATTTAATGAAAGGTTTTGTTTGTTACCTTTAAATTACATATCCTAGCATAGCGTTTTATATATCAAAATTCAAACTGTACCTGTCCCTTAGGATAGATTACTTAAAATTATTAGTAATAACGATCTACAGACTTTCTATCCTTTTAAACTAAAACAAAATTAGTTGATTAAATAATAAAAAAGTGTTTTAAGATGATCAAACAAATAAATTCTCCGAGAAGATAATTGTTTCTATTTCCACTTTTAAACGTTAGATACCATCAACCGTCAAAATTCAGAACATTGAGGAATGATGGGCAGTCGCGCGCATTTTTAAATAAAAATTTGTATTTCAAATAAATACCAGAACTTCGATCACCACTTATCTCAAATTACCTAATAATTCCTCTAATAATAATAATAACAAAACTTACAAAGATTAGTTCACTTATAACGCAAGTAAAAAGGAAGAGAATTCCCAGCATTGGGATTGAATCCACGTCGCCATATGGCTCAGTAATTCAAAATAAATGAAAGAACGAATAAAATAAAAATCTCATCGTCGATAGTTTGCATGTCATTCCCTTGTTTCCAGCACTTGGAGGCCGTCGTTTTTGCGATAGATTAATGCACTAGACAATAAAATGATTTAGAAGAATCGTTAATTCCAATGCAATCGTATCAAGCTTTAGCCATGATTCGAACTTAAATAAGTCTGGAAGAAAATGTACATTGGCCAAGTCCAGGGTCGCTTTTAATAATTTAGACTTGAGTTGAATTGATAAAAACTTAAAACTGCGATTCCTTGTGGACATCTTTGGTTGATCATGAAGACATGGAAGATGATAGGACACCATCAGTAAATGTAATATTTTATCTTAATGATCTTAATAATCATCTCAGATAAAGACGATCAAATAATTGATCATATGAGCCATCCTCTGAAGGTTCTATTATGTACGTGAGACCTGTCCAAAAATTATTGATTTCAATATGAAAAACTAGAGGCGGTTGCACAGATTTCCATTTGAAGATCATGACAGTTGCAATCTATTTTTTGTGCCATGCCATAAAATTTCAACGTTGCACTTTCCACATTGAATACGGAGCATTTACTTTGTTTTCCTTCATATGTGCTTTTAATGTGATGCCTTGTTGGTGATGTCCTTACATCGATAAGAACTCGACATATTGGTATCTGGGAAAATGATACACGTCCTACTTTCTTCGGGTCGGAGTGTTCGGATATCACAGCTAAAAGGGCTGTTGCCACATTTCTCTTGTACTCAAATAATGATAAACGTTCTGGGTGGATAATACTGTAGAGCGCGCGCTAATTTATTAGTTAGCGCAACAGCTATACTATTTGTGAATAGAGGAAAATGCCACTTTTTACCTTTTTATTTTTGTTTGATACTTTTGAACGTTCCAATCGATTTTGTCCACGCCTCCCATACGCTTGTTGTATTCTGTTACGAGCTTGGACTGCTCAGAATAAAGTCGAGAATCAAACTCACCATGCTGATTTTTTTGCATTTATTTGTCGTTTGCCATAGGATGGTTGTTGCTGTTGGTCTTATTTCGAGCTTGACTCGTAAAAATGTCAAAATTGAGTTTGTGATCTTCAGAGTTTAGGATAACGGGCACCAATTCACTGAAAATTGAAGTTCGAAACCCTACCAAGAATGAGTCATCTAATTTCAAACTTTTGCCCCCATATGCATTCATCTGAAAACAGTAACCAGTTTTGGGGCAGCACAAAGCTCATTGTGTGACCTTCAACTTGACGGATTTTCCTCTTATGAATTGCTGATTGTAATGATGGCCGTAACAACACTAAATTCCAAAAGAAGATTTGTTCAGCTTGTCAGTCAGAGGGTGAATCTTAAAGAGCCGATTGCGTTAATCATTTGGCTGCAAAGTGTAAGGTAAGATTTTGATGAATCACTTGAAAATTTGAAAATGGAAAATCGTTTTTTGACTGAGTTATCATCAACAAGCTTTTGAAAACAAATCGATGAGATCGTTTTTATATTTTGCTACTCTTCCTGAATCACTGTAGATGCAAATATTAGCTAGCATTAGTTTTTCGCCACTTTGAAATGAGTTTGGCAAGTCTCCTTTTGTTTGGAGGTTCTTGAGGTTTTCCGCTTCCTCCCGAAGACTTCTTATGGTCCGCTTCGCATTGTAAAAAAGTAAAAATACGAAAATTTTAAAATATCCGAACACTATCATTTCTAATCTTCACAGATGTAGAATTTCCTGCGCGTTTGCTAATTAATACTCGCAATACTCTTACATCGCCACTTATGGCTATACAAGCTGATGGGATTTCTCGACCAGCTAGACTTAAACAGTTTAAATTAAAGTTCTACTAAAAGTTTTCTCGCTTCTAAAACATTATTTGTAATGCCACCTTGACTGGATTTTCAGGCAACTGCACATTTCTGAAAGTTAAATGGAAATTGAGGAATAAGGATCTTGTAATGCGTATAAAATATAGAGAATCAAGAGAAATTAGAAACGTTGATAAACAAATATAAAAGACTGTGAAATTTTACGATTTGTATAGTATGTATATCTTTCTTATTTTAATGATATCCCATCTTCGTCGCCGCTTATTGAAAATTATTCATATAACTATACTTCTATCACCTTATTAGTTAATATAATATTAGACTTATTATCAATCTAAATGGGATTTATTACAGTTTTCACTTGAAAGTAATAAATGTGAAAATGGCGTGAAAAGTAGTAATTAGCTGAGCAGACATTAAAAAAATAAAAGGAAAAAGTGATAGAAGATACATACCGCAGCTATTGTGTTTCTTACCTATTCGTTTCACGATCAAAAAGATAACAGAACTATCTGAAAGACTCCAACTACGAAAACTACTCCGCGAAAATTCTGTCTAGCCTGACTCGGCACTTAAGTCTTTCCTGTTTTCCTCAAACGCCATTCAAGGTTTCATCTTTCGTAATTTTGTTACCCTTAAAGGAAATTCTCTCGCAAATTCTAAAATCAACTTCGCAGTTATTTCATGAAACTTCTTTTTCTTTTTTTACGTAAAGGAAATTATGCTTGTGGCTTATAAACTTCCATGGAACTTTTTTTATGAAAAATAAGGGTACAAAAGAAAGGTCCTGAAGTACTCGCATTTTTTAATATCTTCATTATATATTTTATTATCATGGATGATATTCCCGACTGTCACACAGTGTTTATTACCTTGTTAAAGTGGGTCATCGACTCGCTCTTGTATTCTTGCATATCTTTGTGGAGTAGAGAGAGGATAGTGAACATGTTTAGATTTAGAACGGCGATGCATAAAGTGCGGTGCCAAACGGCCGCGCAGGTCAATTCTACCGTACAATTTTGCGATGGGGGCGGCGAACTGCAGCCACCGCCAGTGTAATCCTGGTCGCCGCGGCGCTCATTCTCCGTCTCCCGAAAGACGGGATGACACATGTTCATCATGCTCAATTACTTTACATATGCTCAGTGCATTTCGTTGTCCCGTGACGACTCGATCGTTTTCGTTCATTCTTATTCGTACAGGAAAAAATTATATTTTTAAAAGGGCGGTTTGGATTATCCCTAAAGTGCAGTTACATAATGAATGTATAAATAAATAATTACGTCGTGTGCTAGTTAATTCATGTAAATAATATCAGTAGAAATTTAGAAAAAAATAGAAAAATTTATTGTTCAAATTTAAAAAAAAATAAAGTGATAGAAAATTTAAATAAGAAAATAAAGTAGATTTAATAATAGTTTTATTGGTAATTCGATTGTTAATTTATTGCGGCTGTTGGAGATTTTAAAGAATTTATTTACATTTAAAAATAAAAGTGAGAAGTTGTTAAAATAAAAGTTTTTAAAAGAGAATGTTGTTAATAATAAAATGGTGAAATTTATAAATTGTTAAATTATGTCTTCAAGTAGTGTGTTTATTTTCGCATATATGCAAAATAAACATTAGAACGGGAACGTGTTGTATAATTAGTAGGTTATTTATATTAAATGTTATATTTCCCTTCAGATTCTGTTATAACAACAGCTTTGCAGATTATGTTAAAATTTAAGGCTTTACATTTAAAATTTAACATGTAACGCCTGAAACTTGTAATAAAGTAAGGATTGGCCCCTGCTTTCTAGGATATTTGCTCTAATGTGTTTAATATTGTCGGATATTTTTAGAAAATTCTTGAATTTTATTTTCAGAATGAATCTCGGTCTTCTTACATATTATTTTTGTTTGTTACGATTTTTTTCTTTGCATTGTTTGTAATTGAAGTCTATAAATACACGATAACTGTCGTGCGTTTTAATCTGCTCTGGTTTATTTAAATTGGAATAGTAAATAAATTCACGGTTTATTAAGAAACAATAGATAGATAAGCATTTTAATGACCTCGATAAATCGTAATAATGGAATCGTGAAAAGTTCAAATATCTTTTTTCTTTATTCTAATATATTATTACGGCATTTTAACTTTTAATTCGTCTTTTGTTTTTCATGATTCAGATTATTGTCTTGACACTCGAAGGAAAGAATTTCATAAACTATAATTAATATTTAGCATTGACTTTTAATATACCATGCAAGCAATTAAGGTTTACAGCTAGTTAGACATACGAGGGCTGCAGAGAAAGAAACATGTCATCCTTTTTGAATTTTTGCTATACAAAGTTTAAAACAGTCTTGGTAGGTTTAGTACAGGTTGGAGTAATTTTTTTAACAATTCTTAATTAAAAATTATAATAATTGCTATAGCAACTCGATATTTACGAGTAATGTTACATTATAAACAGGTAAGTTTGTTTAGAATTATTTTCCAAAACTTACAGTTACAGTATTGTACTGTATTTCGCATCTCGAACTCTATAATAGCATTTATTTCTAGATACTAAAAGACTAGAGAAGGTGCTAGGATGAGTGCACGCGTAACGTACTGATTTCAGGCAATTAAATTTCTATTTACTCAAATTATTTGCCAGAATGGTGTGAGTTGCCAAATTCGTCCTAAATTCCCAGTTGAAATGTAGTTTTGCTTAGAGTTTGTGTGAGTAGTTAGAAGTGATTTCCAAAACTATTTTTTGTTGTAAATCTATAAATTCCTATGTTTAGTTAGAAATTATTTGAATTTTCCTTGTATTATAGAGACGTCATCTGTGCTTAAATTCTTTTGTTTACCGCAATATCCCGGTATTTTCATAAAATAATTTCCGTTAAGTGGAATGCTGAATTGTTATTATTTGAACATTTTCCACGTTAAAGTG
>VTPC01091166.1:163933-207819 GCA_011009095.1 Ignelater luminosus
ATATTTTTGGTGAAGAAATTGAATTTAAACGAAGACGTACAACAATGGCAGACGAAGAAAGAAGCGGACGACCTAACATTGCAGTCACCCCAGAAAATGTTAATGCCGTTGAAAATCTAATAAGAGAAAATCGTCGATTAACTTGTTGATAAATCCAGAATATTATCGGCATTGGATCGGCAGCAGTAGAAACCATTCAACACGAACACTTACATGTTAAGAAACTTATGTCCGGTTGAGTGCCACATTCTCTTATTCAAGGGCAGAAAGGCGCACGAGTCGATTGGTGCCGCTGCGTGCTTAGGAAACTTGACGATACCAATTCTAAGCGAGTACATGACAGTGTTACTGGTGACGAAAGCTGGATATACCAATTTGATCCAGAATTAAAAGGACAATCCCAAGTGTGGGTGTTCGAATGTGAAGAAAGACCAACAAAACAAAGAAGACCAAGAAGCATTAAAAGAAAACGATCGCCAGTTTTTTTGCATGAAACAAACGCTGAGTGGTATGGTTACCATCTGTCTACCACGAGTCTTTCGGGCGATCGAAGAAAAACTATCGAGGGCGAGATTGCGCGCATTCAACTTCATCACGACAAAGCTGCTGCACATGCAGACGGTGGAACATCTGACTTTTTGCGGGATAATTTGATTTCCACGGTCGGCCACCCACCGTATACTCCGGACTTGGTGCCGCGCGATTTCTTTTTATTCCCTAAAATAAAGAAAAAGTTACGAGGGTATCGTTTCGAGTCCCGTGAAGATGCGTTGGTGGCATTTGAAGAAGAGGTACGAGCATTGTCTGAAGAAACGTGGAAATTATGTTTTGAAAATTGGTTTTCTCGAATGAAACTATGTATAAATGCTGGTGATGAATACTTTGAACAAATTTAATAAAAAATTTAAAAAAAAATGTTACGTGTTTGATTCTCAAAATTTTTGGAACAACCAACGTATTTAATGGTTGTCAAGTTCAGATTATGTTAACAGTTTAATTATTAAATGCTTCTCACTGAAAATTTTGTAAATGTAAAATATTACAAGGACACAAACACCACGCAGAGACCGAAAGTAACGAGCTGATAGAAAATTTGGGGATAACAAGCTGCAGGTCTTGTGTAGTGATCATAATCTCCTCTCGTTGTGTACGTTTTTCTACATACCAGAATTCCAGCTGCTAGGACCCGATATTCAGAAGCGGATTTAGGTTTGATTGCGCCCTAGGCCTATTTTGATATGGCACCCTTTTTGTTTTTTAAAGGTGCATATAAAATATACATGTGTCGCATAAATGCCAATAAAGCTTCAGGTAAACATCTTCTATGAGTGCTTATTGCAAATCCGCAAGAAAATTTCTCCTCGGCTTAATTTTCTTGCACAAGTCAGAAGCCTTCGTCGGCCCTGACACGGGCTTCGCTCTCGAATCCGATAAAATTAGTTACCAGCAATTCATTCAAGTTTTGACAATTTTATGGTTCATTATCACTGGAATAAAATTGACAAATCTTTGATTTCTTGCGCTACTTTGGTTCCTGTATTCGAATAACTTTGTATTTGCCTGCAGCAGCGTTACCAAGTTGAAATTTCTTCTTTGGTTTGTGTGGCAAATCTAAGTACGTTGGACGATTCGTGTGTTCAATTTTGGCATCTTAAGTGGTTAAGGGAGGCTGCTACAGTGCGATCAACCTCAGAAAAACTCCGGAAAATATGCAAACTAATTTCAATAACAAACAATGTCGACCAATCAGGAGCGCAATTTTACTCGGGTACACTAACTGACAAAAAGTTGTCTTAAATCCATCATGGAATTGGTGGTGTTTAGTTTCATTTAAATTTCCCGCCAAAAGAGTTTTGGATGTGAGTGTGCTTGGTCAATGTGTAGCTCCCCCGTAACGCCCACTCAGGGCTTTTCTGAGGTTGGTCGAGCTGTATTTAAAGCTGTATTGGCATTTACGGGACATCCTGTATAATAATAAAAATATAAAAAAACAATATGCAATTTTTTTATATTTTTATAATTCCAGAAATTTTCAATTGGTCAATTAATATTTTCTTTATTTCAATAATTAGATACTTAACCATGTTATGGTATAATTCTCCGGTGAAAAAAATATTTTTGAAACATTTTTAAAATCTCAAATTTTGCGGCGCCTCAACTTTTGGCGCCCCTCAAATCTTGCCGCCCTAGGCCCGGGACTCGCGGACCTAAGCCAAAATCCATCACTGCCGATATTGTCAAAGTAATGATCGAAACCAGCTCTGGTAGTAAGTACCTATTGACATGCAGAAATTTAGAAGGCAAAGTTTCTAAATTTTTCCTGTAACTCATATCTTTCGTATTAAGCTGAAAACTGTCTTCTTCTTCTTCTACCCAACTCTTTTTGACAATTTTTCATAAAACCTACTGCCTTGATTCACTCCTTCGTTTTGGAGATACGGAAAGTATAGAAGATTCAAAGATGACTGGTTGAGCAAATTTAGCTCAGTTTAGACTAACGGAAACATTCGGTTTGGATAAAATAACAAAGATCTTTAACTTGGTATCCTTTCATCGACCATTTCTAAGAGAAACAGTCTCTTCTTGATAATGACCGTATGTTTCTATCATATGAAATAAGATTCTTTAATATATCAAAATACTATGTAATTGAGCATTTTAAAGTTAGGATCTTACAAATCCATTGATGAAAAGAAAGTTTAAAATGACTCATAATGTTTAGATTCATCTTGATCAGCTTGATTCGTTTCGATTCAATTCAGCTTGTTTGCTTTAATCATTACCCACCAATAGGCCAATAGGTGACTTACCAAGTTGAAATAATTGGAACTAGATTTACTCGCTGTTGTTCGATTTGCAATTGAATGGTTTTTGCCCGCCCTTTCTCCCATACATGAAGCAAACATGTCTATATGTCTGTTCAACTTTTATTATTTTGGCAATAGACTCAAATCCAATGTTCTGATTGCTCATTGATTTGCTTTAAACCAACCAGAATGTTTGATTTGGAGCTGTGAATCGTTGTAATTTAGAACTTCAAATTTCAATCATGACCTACATGACCATATCTTTTTCTGAACGTACTATATAAAAATTCTTATTTTAGAGCAAATTGTATATTGGTTGAACGTATATAAATGTAAGTTCCGAGTCTATAGCCTTCTTTAAAATATTCAAGAGCTTGCTGTTATTCTTTTTATACCTTGCAAGATAAAAGGTAGAAAATTCAGCTGTTTGCATGCCAAAAATTCCTATGGTAAACCTATTTTGTTGAACATCTGTAGCTGTAGCGCTACCAGCTTGTTGTAATCTAAAAATAATAATTTTTTTGTCTACTCTCTAAAGTAAATTTTATATTGGCCTTAAAATTGTTTCCTCCTACTCTATTTTTACACAAGTACAATAGCATTATAAATTAGGACAGCATTGACTATTTAAAAAAAATGTTGTTTAATGTTTTTAAATTAATGAGCGTGCTCATCTGTGTTGAAATGCTAAACAAAAAAATTTAACAAAAAAATGTAGTAATTAAGAACCGGATAATAGCAGTTCAGGATCGTCTCTATTTTATACATGCATAATACAGTATTGCCTTGGTATTTTAACACTTCCGAAATTAGTATCCTAGTGTGTGTTGTTTTTGGAGTATTCTTTTTTATTCCATCATTTTTTTTGTTTATTTTTGTTTTCACTACCATGTGAATGGGATTTAAATCTTTGATACTTCCATATTATTGTTTTCGTTTTCAAATTAAGACCGAGCTGTATTAAACATGAGATGTAAATTAATTTCTAATTAAGAATGAATTATTTCTTCCCCTTTTGAAATTGTGATATTATTATCTTAATGCTCCAATGAAAATAGAGGTGCCGGCTGTCATTATAGTACATTTAGAACTTATTTAAATCAATTATTGGCACTTACTGTTAGTAGCACTGGTAAACAGCATTAGGATCAAACGTGATTTATAAAAACCCCTCGTGGGTTTGATCGTACACAACATAATTGCTGTTTTTGTATTTTTTTATCTTTGATTGTTCACCTTGAAACGGTTGAAACAGGAGGTAAATTTAATTTTCTGTTATAATTTGGACACATTTTCGATTAAACCGGAAGTCTGATTGTAATGTAGATATTTGTATTCGATCCAGCACGGATATTTACAGGGATCCATACTTTGGCCCACCACTGTATAATTAAATATAAGTAGTTTTTCCTTTTGATTTTTCAGTAAACTATTTGATCGGAACGTTTCACATTATTTATTTACTGTACTCGAGTTTTTTAAAATAAACTTAAATGGTTATTCCACAAGGCCTTGTAATTTAACAATATATCGCTCACATAATAACGTAACATGTACCCAGGTATTTTTTTAACCTTTGGGAATTTGGTTTGGAGGGTCTTTAAAAAATATGTAGACTGTCTCCAGTTTTCTGTGAATGTTGCGTCTGAATTAGTATATTTTGAATCGAGCGATTGGGTATGTTCGAGATCAAGTTGGTTAGAGGAAGTCTAAAATCATTAAAGGACATCTTGATTCGGTTGTTTCTGTTATACCTGAACTTCAGTTCTTTTTTTCTTTAAAAATAGATATCGGGAAAATCTGAACTTAAGTGAATGAAAAGGAAAATTCCAGTTGTTTTTTCCTTTTGGAGTTATATCTGTCTACCTTTCTGTAGAAATACATACCAAAGTTTTAATGTGGGTTTTAAAATTGATTTAGATCTGAGATTTAATAAAATCAGAAATTATTAAATTCCTCAATTATTTTATGTAGTACGTAGGTTTACTTCCGTAACGTAAACTTTAATAAATTCGCATTCTGAACTTTTGTTTCTAAAAATATCCCCTTATAATATTTTTATCAATTCTATCAATCGACATTTTTTCCGAACCCTCATTATTTTTGGACCCACGTTTATTTTTTCTTTATCCTTCTCCAGTTTGCAATATTTCCATCCTTTTTATAGGAATTAAACGTTTCCGTTCAAGATAGGGCCCATTTTTATTCGAGAAATTACATACTTTCACGATAACTTACGATTGTACGTGTCTAGTTACGACTCGGCTTATCGAATTTTCCTGATGATTTCGGTTATTTTCTCACCTCCTCGGAGAAATTAGTTTTTGGTGTTAATTTTTCAGCACGGCTCTCGGCAACCGTGTCCGTGAATTCTTAATGCGGTGTTTATGATGTGGCTCCCCAAACTGTCATTATTTTACACGCATCCCGTTCACCTGCTTTTCTCTCTCTTTCCATCCTTCATGTTAATTTAATAATGAATTATATCGCAAGCGAGACTCTAGACTTTGTGATAATGATACGCTCTTCTTTCCTCTTCGTTAAAAAAAAAAGAATATAAAACTTGAAAGGTAACCTACTATAAATTGTATTAAACGCGAATGTTTTGAAATTTTAATTAAGTGTATATACACTAATTTTAATGAAATACTCTTAATGTTAATTAAAAATCTGTTTACATCTGAAAATTGCTTTTAAAGTATTGGACCCCAAAAAAAGTTTTGTTATTATTACATGTTGGCTTCACTTACCCAGGAGAGTTGGAAAATGTAAATTCATCTTGTTAAACACATATTTAAAAAAACACATTTATTAAAGGCTTAAATATTATATTTATGCAATATGTTAAGTGCCTGGTTAGCCAGGGTTAAATGGTAACCATAGTGTTACGTCACCATTGAAGGTTATATTGTTCGAAATTAAGATCAGTCTTGAAGGCGAATCTTACAGTGAAAGTTGGTGTGTTTGTTAAAGATTATCATTATTAAATTATTACGTGCGAAATTGACGATTTAACTAAATAAATTGGTTGTTTGGTTGTTATTAGAGTTGTTAGTGGAGAATTAATTGCCTGTGATTATCTCATGCGTTAGCTTTTAAATAGTTAAGCATAGGTTTGGTGAAAATTAATAAGTATGTAAGTGCTAGGAAGTGATTTTGTTCAAATCGTAATTTTAATGAAAGAAAATTTGATTAGCTGTTAACTGCAGTTATTTTAGTTTGATAAAATAAAAATGTTAATTTATGTAATTATGTATGTTAAGGTGAGTGCGGCTCCAGTTGGTCTAGGACTGCATTTTTATATAATCATCAACTGAACCGTCGTAATACCAAACCAATGAAGTTTTCTTTTAAGAAAAAGACTGATAAAAGGACAGTATGGGAAAAGTTTCGTCCATCGACTTAGTGGAAGGCTAACTAATCAAGAAGGAAGGCTTATCTTCCACATGAAAGCTTGTGATATATTGAAGCATCAACTAAAATAATCATGAGAGTATGTAAAGTTTTCTTAAACTTCGTTGGTCTATGGTTTTTAGACATTCTATAAGTAACCACAAGTATCTACAAATTGATGGGAGCCAATTTGACTGTGTTCGTCTGTCGCCATTGAAGCTATTCAATCAACAACGAACCATAAATATGATCTTGGTTTGTGATGGCTTGTCATTGCTTGCTGCTTAAATTAATGTGGAGTATCTCCAACTGCTCTCAATTGTCTCAGGGCCACAGATATGGGGATAGCTATAGTCTAGAAATTTTAATTCAACGAGCAATGGCACGATTACAACTGACACCTTGCGTGTATCATTCAGCTTGATCACAAGGAAGACTTAAAACTGAGACTTCTTGTAGCAAATAGTTTCTTGTTTTTCGACATTTTTTTGTCTTAAGAATTGCGTGTAATCTAAAAATGCGAGATTAGATATAAGTATGGTTTGTTGTTCTGTTTTTGATCGTCATTTAATCGTACCGAGTCAATTTTTTCATGTTCGAGCGTTCACAAGATCATCTAAATTTGAAAAAGAAAATCAAATATTGAGGACAGTGCAAGTATGTATTGAGTAGCATGGTCGTAATATTCACTTTTCGTTCACTCCACTTTTTGGGAATGGGCAGTCGAGTACCACATATCGAGAAAGCTTAAGCTTGTGGATTTGAAAAGAACTAAATAAAGTTTAAAGTTGATCCGAGTCGAGTCGAGTCAAAGCCGTTATAAGTCCCCCTATGGGACTTCTTCAGCCGAGGTGGTGAGACATTTGGAGAGACGTAGAATGGTGTTCTCCGTTAGTATTCCGCGACACTCGACCAGCCGTTGGACATCGGAATGAAGCATGCATGTAGTATGTTACACTGAAGCGACGCTAGGAGGGCCGATGGCAGCATGAAGTTGTTGGCGGCTGGTGGATGACGGTTCGTTGAGTACCTGAAGTAAAGGGCGGGGCTCGGAGGCGTGGCTTGTTGTCTTGAAATGGGGGCGTCTGATGTTGCCGGAGGCTCTTAATGTTATAGGTGCGTAGGCGGCTGATGTACTGGGACCACTAGATGTTGTAGATTAGGCCTGGGATGGCGTCGAGACGGTCAACGACCCCTATATAATGGTTCTGAATTGGTGCCCAGAAGTCGAAGCGATGTTGGTGTCCGAGTTGTAGTGGAGAAGACCGGTGTTGGGCCCGCGACAGAAGCGATGGATATGATTAGATATCCATCGGCTGTTGCGGGTGATGTTGGATGATTCTGGTGGTCGTCGGAGAAGAAGTGCACAACGTACGTAGGAGAACGGAACTGACACTCGCGATTTGTTTGTTGGAGTAGACGGAGGCAGTGGTAAAGGAGACTTCGGGACTGTGAAACCTACTTACGCCGCGTCCGGGAGGCGTTCGGAGTACGGACACCCAGGAGAGCACGGAGAATCATACACCCTCGCCAATAGTCCCGTCTCAGCTCCGGTCTACTAAAGTGTTTTTCTTATCCTTCTTGGAATAGAAACGGATGAGGGCGCCAGTTCGATGAATTGCTTTTGTTTCAAGACTGATCGAGCTGCATTTTTCATTAACCATTTCAATGTCAATACCTACGTATCGAACTGCGCTCCCAAACGAAACACTTCTGGTGGCTCAAAATTGGACTTCCCCTCCTCTCGTTGAGCCCCCTAAGATAAGTAAGTACGAAGGGTGCTTTAGCTCATTCTTGCAGCTATCCTTGAAATTGCCAGTTGTGTCCAAGATCATAACGACCACCTATCTCACTGGTCATAATGGTCGCTAGAGACGCAATATGTCATGAACGTTGTGATCAGAATAATAATGACAAGCAGCCATGTACCATCTGCATCAGAAGGATCAATGCATCTGTCAACGTGTCAGTGTCGCCAGAAATGACGACTTTTCCAACTTAGACATTGAAAGTACGTCAACACACCGCTTAATTAACAATATTTCCGTTGACAGAGTCGCTTTAGATCTTTTACCAAAATATAACGTGACTATTTCAATCAAACGTATTGATTCGACCACATTAACGTTTTTAACGTCAGATTCTCGTCTTTATGCACGTTAGGGTGATTGTTGTGTCCACGTTGGCTGTTATGACCAACTTCAGCGATGGCTATTACGCCTATACTGGTCGTTGCGATCAAAAGCTATTGGTGGCTGTTGTGTCCAGAACTCGACCATACGAAATTCCACATAGCAACTGCCTATTGGTAGCTAATAATATCCGGGTAAGGAGGAACACAAGAAGGATATCATATGCCATTAGGGGAATCTGACAGCACGATAATTTTTGGGCATTTCAATGCCTTTTACAGCGGTTAATGATCGGGATTAAGAAGAACACTTTAAGTGTCTTTAGGGAAAGCTATAGCTGTAGTATTTGAGCACCGAAGGATTTGACTTTGTTTGCAACACAATGTTTAAAGGAAATGAAGCAAACGCATAGAAACTCCTAAAACGGTACTACTTGGCCAATGCAATTTTTTTACTGAGAAAGTTTGGTTAGTTAATAAAATATTGCACTGCACTTGTGAACAAAAGTATTTAAAAATACGACTGGAGGAAAATAGGAAAACATCGAGAAACTTTTTTAAATTTTGGTTAACCAAAAGTCATGTAGAACTTAGTAAAATATTTGAAAATTTAGAGAAGAAGAGGAATAAACGCATCAGATGTTCTCTAAATCAAAATTACACATCAGCGAAGGAACGTACAAATTAAGAAATGAAGATGAATAAATATCGCGCTTACACGTGCGAGGTAGTGCATTTTAAAAATACGATCGGAAGCTCGTTGTGACAATTAAGAGAGAAGAGAATATATTTATTCCTCGACATTCATGCTACTCGAAGTGTTTTCATCAGTTTATAATTCTATTTGCAAGTGTCTTTTAAATTTTTGTAGAAGCTTGTCTTATAGCGCTAGTTCTTGATTGTTCTCGTTCTACTTAATTAGAATTTGTGATGATTTTGAACTGATTATGCAGAGATCATTAATAACACTTTTAGAACGATATCCTATTATGGAAATATCAACATGTGAGGAATATCAAATTACGCGTAGATGCTCACGTGCATGTCTTCATGCTAATCTGGCAACAAAGCAATGTTTTTTTTTCTTTTATATTCGCATTTTTTAGAACTAGATTGAAATAAGCATTCATTAATTATTTAAGCAAAATGGTGCTTGACCCCATACGATTTTAATTTGTTGAGCATTAAGAGAAAAAAACAAACGAAAAGCTATGCTGACTATGCACGAGATCGAAAGCAGGAGGAGATATTTCAAATGACTATTACCGTTGTATTTATATCAAAAACGAGACACGGAACGTTAAGACGAATTATTTAAATATTTTTGGCGAACCATTTTGTAATAAATTGAAATTATGTAACATAAAGCTGTCTATTTCATGAAATATTAGAATAACTTAGGCAATTTAAACGTGGAAATTTATACAGTAACGTAAGCTGTTGTCTTTACTACCCTCACCCATTCCTCCAATTCTCTAAATTCTCGATTCTCCTATACTGTTGTAAAAGTACCTTAAGTGGCTATAATTTTCTAAGATAAATCTGGTTGTTTTGCAAGAAAGCACTTTAGATTTAAATACGTGTCAAATAATACAAACTAGATATTTTTATTCAATTATCGATTTGGGTAAACTTCGTTTTCCTTTCAAGCAATTGCGAGTTTCCGTCTTATAGCGGCAATACGGGAAGTTCTAGGAGTTTTAAAATAGACATCAATTTTAGATCAATAATACTTCTCTATATCAAGAGATCAATAAGTAAAGTTTACGAACACAATTCTAAGAATTGCAATAACTGAACTTCGGCCAATAGTTTATTCCAAGTTTTCGAATTATGGCAGCAGCAGAGGCAATAAAGGCGCTGTTGAAAATCTGTGGCCCGGAAGAGTGGATTCCTTCATCCGTTAAAGACGTTTTTCTTCACCCACATAACAAATGCAGCTGCCAAAGTATAAATTTATACTTTTATTGACCAATGGGCAAATAATACATGAAAAACACACTGGCCTTATAAGTGAAGCGTATCTCTTTTTGACGTGAAAAAAACATAAGACGGATGTTTGAAATACTAGTTATTTTAGTTTATTTATTGGTTGGAATATTGAAAATACTCTTGGGCAGAATATTAAGATACGAGTTAAACAACTCGTTAAATATTAAACCTAAACAAGCGGAAACTATGACACTCACTCTTAATATTATGTTAACGGCAGCGCATTGAAATGGATGCAAATTTGTGTTTAACGTGAATATTATGTATACAATCCCGGAAACAAACTTTTACATTAACGTATTCCGGTGGTGAATTTCATATTTGATAAAATAGAAATATTCCACTTCTTCAATCTGAATAGAAATCTAGAAAGATATCTTGATGTAAAGTAGAATAGATGCATTATTCCTTCCATGAAGACGCTGCAGTAGTGAGGCGGAAATATCTGATATAAATAAATTGCCAATGTGAGGTAAAAAGGGTTGTGCGAACGATATTGTCTGGAGAAGAATATTCAATATTTTTGAGGTATAGTTTGGTTGGGAAACTTCTGACGTGTCACTGAAATGAAGTATCAAATTAAAAATCCCCCGTTGACTGCGCCATAAAAAATATAATTTTGGATTAATTAGCCTGAGAGGTAAAAACTATCTGAAAATAGATTTGATAAACTCTTTATTTTATCTTCAATCGTTTAAAAAAATAATAAAATCTTATTTGAATCGTTTTTTTCAAATACAGAATTTTATGTTTAATTTCACGATTGTTAATCTTACAAAAAATGTACACAAATGTTAAGTCAGTGTGCAGCTGTCGTAAAATCTCTGAAAATATGATATAAAGCGCACGAAATTCCCTTTTAAGACTTGAAGAAAATATGGTTGAACTTGCTCCTACATAAAATTTTGTAGCGTGATTTATGAATTGTAACTGATGAAAATCACAAAAATTTTACAGTCAATTCCGGGATTGGCTGTATTTTAGATCTTTTTTTTTCCTTGTTTTAAAGACACAAGCTATGAATTTGTTATGGGTTTTCACTTTATTTTAGTTAATCATTAATTAACAGTTTTCATTATAAAGAAATGCACCTAATAATAAATTTTTTTTAGCATTCCTGTCAAGTGAGTACCTGTTATGTTTGAAAATCTTGATTCCATGCAAAATTTAATGAGAAATGAGAATTCTTTCTGGAATCTTTTATACTAAGTATAACTGGTTGCTAGTAGAAACTTGTGTACGTTATTAATGCTACATAATAAGAAGTTTGAAAACTTTAGAACAATCGGCGCCATCTATTAAATAACAAGCTATTAAATTAAATCTACAGAGAAAGTTACTTCACAAATGAGAACACCCCCAAGCAACTCCCTAAGTATAATAATCAACAATAAAGACGAATCTTGTATTTATAAATTTAACGACGACTGTTACACAGATAATATACAGTGTATCTCAAGGTTTATAACAAATAGCATTTTGTATCAACTCAAGAATTTCCAATTGTATTAATGCTTGCAACTCGATAAAAAACAAAAATTCGAACTTAGTGAAAGAACACCACGGAACCATTTAATCATTGACTGAACATTTTTCCTTCCTACTGGATATCAAATGAATGTTCCAATAATATTCTTAAGTACAATGTCACCATGGTCTCTTTTATCATAATAAATAAAATTGATTTTGACTTAGTTCTTTACTGTCATTTTGCTAAGTGGGTAATAGTCATCGATTTGATGTCTTCTTTGATGACTCAACCTGTAGCTACGACGCAATATGGATAAACAGCGGCTAACCGTATTATCAAATTTACCTCGACCAAACTAATGAAAGACTCTAGGTCTTCTAACTAGAGTCTTACGGGCCACTGCTCATTAGGAAGTCACCTGTCACTTTTGAGTGTAGAAGAAGACCGTAGTTGCTCAAGACGTCCAAGATCCACTTTCTAGATCTTTCTCCATCTAAAATCGTGACACAGAATAAAGCGAAAAAAACACAACGACTGGAGTTTTTGGGTTAGCTACTAAAAGGAACAGGCTCTGGAAATTCGTAGCTGACAAGCAACCTAATGCTACATCTGAAACTTGATGTCTCTTATTAACCTTTAATACGATTAATAATCAACTAGGCCTTGAAAACATCACAATTCTAAATTGAATGAAATCTGAGAAACAGCGTAGAAAACAGTAGTTACTTTCTAGTGATCTTAGGCAATAAGACACGAAGATTATAAAATCCGTAGTTGTTGTGGGATCAAATGCAACGTTTAAAGCTCTAAACTCGCTATTTTATGTCATAGTCAAATTGCAACGTGTGTCTTCTTCCTGTAAATACCCTGTATGTCACAATCGTAACACATTCTCTCAGAGCTTGTTGAGACACGAATTCCGAATAAAGCTACTTCAAGATTCTTGTTTCTTCCTACTGTTTCTTCTCTTTCTGTTTTCTTTCTAGTAGAAATGGCCATGCCAAGCACATATTTGTCAATGTAGAATTTTCTTTATTTAAAACTCAGCAAAGGGAAAGTTTAGAATGGTGGTCTTGAGCATGAAAGAATTAATCAAATTCTATAACTATCTTGTCTCATCAGAAAGATGTTTGTATTATAGAAATGCCAGTCATTAGTTAATTCTTATGCTCCACAAAAATATTGTGAGTGTGATTTATAGTCCAGTCAATAAGCTGGGAAAAAAGGCCAACTAAAAAAACTCAGCTCGAATTTGAAAAAACTTTTTTGCAATGAGTTCTATATAACCGCAGGATCATTCATGCCTATTGAGACCTTCTCTCGCCCCCCCCTTCTGCCCCAAATGACGAAATCAACCCTTTTAACCACCCCCTTTCTGGAGATTTTTTTAATTTGTGAAAATGTGTGAATTTTAACTCAAAAATGGCTTCCAGGAGGTTTTTTTGGATCGCTGATGATGTTCTCAAGAAAATTTTTTTATATGCGCGCACATAAACTATATATTTTTTGATGTTTTCGTTGTTATTTTTGAAGTGGCAGCATGTTATTAGCCCGAAATCGACATGAAACACGTTTTTTTTGAAAATCCTCCAATGATTTTCCACGGGTTTTCCGCAATTTTCCACGGCTAAGATGGTTTTTGCCGGAAAACTAATATCGGATTCGTGATCAGCCACCCTAAAAACTATCTAGCACCCATTTTCGAGCTGGAATTCCAAAATTTTTTTCGAAATTGGGCAAAATTTTCCGATTTTATACGGCCAGGGTGGTTTTTCCGGAAAACCAATATCGGATTCGTGATCAGCGATCAAAAGAAAACGTCCTACGATCCATTTTAGAGTTAAAATTCAATAATTTTTACGAACAAGAAAAATTTTTCGTTTTTCCACGGCCAGGTTCACTTTCCCGGAAAACTCAGCGACCCAAAAAACCTTTTAGAAACCGTTTTTGAGCTAAAATTCACACATTTTCACAAATAAAAAACGTTTCCAGAAAGGGAGTGGTTAAAAGGGTTGATTTCGCGATTTGGGGCAGAAGGGGGGGAGGTCTGAGTAGTCATGAATGACCTTGGGGCCATATAGAACTCATTGCAAAAAAGAGTTTTCAAATTCGTGCTGAGTGTTTTTTTTATTCTCCCAGCTCATTGACTGAACTGTTAGTGGGTACTGTGTTAAAGCTGATCCAGTTGTAGTAGCAGCACAATACTTTTGTTTCTATTATTCTGAATTAGTAACAGGCTTTGCATTTATAATAGAAATATTAGATGTACTAAACGAAATTCGAAAACTATATAAGTATTTTAAACCCAAGGCCGCCATAAATTTTAGTTCGTAAATTTCTGCCTTTTTAATAGCAGATTCTAAGGTAGAATTTCCAGATGTGTTTTCAATTTTTTCATTTCTAAGTATTACCTTTTGCAATAGCAAAATGTGAGATTTCTTGGCTGGAAAAATTTCGAAACAGAAAAAAGATTGGGTCTTCAAAAATTATTTCCGGTCTAATATAAGAAATGCGACTCTTTAGAAAATGGAATTACCTATTTCCGTTCTTCGGTGGATTCGTAGAAACAGGTGTTAAGATTGTTAAGCGCTATTGAAACTCAAAACATTCTACAGAGATTGAAACTATTTTAGATTTCTTTTTTAATTTAGAACGGTTTTTATTAAAAAATTCGGATACTATACATATAAATTCGAATTTTTTATTTCAATATTTAGGAAAATCTCTCTATTTATATTTTGAGTCTCCAAAGATTATTTTCAATTTAATGAAAAAAAAACGCGACTGTTTATAAAATGAAATTACCTCTCTCCGCTCTTCGGTGATTCGCAGAAACAGGGGTTAAGATGGTTAAGCACTATTGAAATTCAAAATGGGACACCGAGATTTAAATTATTCTAGATTTCCTTTCTAATCTAAAACGATTTATTTGGCATTTTTTGTACTAGACATATAAATTGAAATTTTTTATTTTAATATGTAGGAAAATTTCTATACAGGATGTATTTAAAATGGTGCACAATATGTATACCAAGTTATTTTTTATTAATGTAATTAAAACAAAATAATTACAATAAGAAATAATAACAAATAACAAAAATAAATGCCCGATTATATTATAAAGAGCAGCTTTGCAACCAGCAACCAATCCTAGTAAAATAAAAATAGATCATTACGCAACATTGTCAGCTCTAAAAATTTCTAATTGACCACATTTTATGAACTATGGATTTATGGCAAAAATGTATTTAACTTTTTGATTCAGATTTGATGTAGGTTCACGTGGTGTACAGATTTTGTGCTATTTTGAATACACCCTGTATTTATATTTAATTACAAAACATTCTCTACTGTCCTATTATATTTTGCATCGCGTATTTTGCATGAAATTATATCAACCTTTGTAATCCCTGACACAATTATGTTTAACGATTTTTTATTTCATTTGTACTCTATCAATCGGGGATGTAGTTTCGACATAAATGTTGGCTAATAATTTTATTAGTTCGAATTCATTGATGGAAACGCTCCCCCTTTTGACAATAACTATCATTATTATGAAGAAAACAAATCTTCGATCAAACCGAATGAAACAATCTGCAATCGCCACTGTTAAACATGTTCAATTTACCTTGAAGGAAATTGAATTTATTATTGATTTGCTTTTACTCTAGAGTGCTATAAGAAGTCTGCGAAGGCGAAGAAAATTGATGTGTATTTAACATCTTAACTGGAAACTTATAATAAAATATCACTAAAACGGTAATCATTTTATGACGTCGATAATTATGTTTTAACTGGTTGTTTTCTCTGATATCATTTGTGAGCTATAAATTTCCACAGCAATTTCCTTTCTATTTTTTCCCTTTTATTCAATGCGATTTTCTCAAAACGCATTTTCTAATTTTCAGCATTCAGTATACGAACAAAAAAGAAACAAAAGAAAATTACAGCTGTACCATGGCTTCCTCCAAATGGACAGAAAGAATATTCGGAACGTATGCAACAAATTGCCTAAATCCCGAGGGTGCCATTTTTCATCCATTCTCATCATAACAATTCTCAACATTTAGAAGTGTCACAAAAGCAGCAGAAATGCCGAGAGCTGGAATTTATCGCGACCTCGCACTTAATATCGCCCTCTGATACCAGCAAACGTGAAGAATCTCCTCCTGTCTTGACAGATAATTACAGTCACTGACATTGTTATTAAATTTACACACCTAACAGTGAACAGTGAAAAGCGTCTTTCAGATTAAAAGTTTCCAAACTATTTGTTTTCTTTTTAATGCCCTTTCGTTACAGACGGGTTGAGTTCGACGTCTATTTGCGTTAAAATTAAGCCGCCATCAATATTCATGAAAGTTCTTCGGTTCGTTCGCGTTTTTCCCCTCCCTAAGTTCCTATTGAAGGTATTTTCAATGTATTAATGGTTTTATTTCTCTCTGTGCCTTTATTCATATTTTATTACTATTTGTGAAAAATGCTTTATTAAGCTGAAACAGGTGTGGAATCTTTTATGCATGTTTTTCTCTTAATAAGAAATATGGCATCCGACAAAATTTAAAAATCGTTTCTGAATGAACATGGAGATTTGAGTGCGCTGAAATGTTATCTATGTAAATATGATTGAAACGATTTCCCCTTTTCGTTGTTTAAAAGAGTGTAATTGAAATTCAATGTTTCTAATAGTACACGAATTAGAAAAAGTAGAAAATGTTGAAATTTATCTCTTTGTTTTAGGTACTTGTAAAATCAGCTTGCTTTGAAATATTAGAATCTTTATTGGAAAAGAGGAAAGAAATCGTTTTATGCCAAACATTTACTGTTTGACTTACAGATTTTTAAGTTAAATATTCCAGTTACTTTGTTCGTTGATTGCTAGTAATGGTTTTTGCTGCTTTTGAAGTATTTCGAATCGATTCTTAAGTTATTTACATTTTTAGAAAGAAATAATTTTTTTATGTTTCTGAGCACTCTCATTTAAACAGTTGCCCTGGAACATACGTAGTAGATACTACATTCACATAAAATAAAATAGCAAACAACAAGAAAAACGTGCACACACATCTTGACTTGCAGTGCAATTGAATTGGTTATTTGGAAAAGGGCACAATTAATATCGAGTGATCCAAAAATGATTAATGACATGTTTGAATTTCCCGCGTTAACATTTCAGTGATGATTACTTCGTATTCATAGAACCAAATATGCGAATGTGTCCTTTTCCAAACGACCGATTCAGTTTTTTTCAGATTTCTCTGAATTTGTTTGATTCTCTTTGCGTTTTGTTTAGCATGGACATAGATGTCTATTCAATCATGTTTCAAGAACTTGCATTGTTTTTATATTTTCTGTCATATCATATCTTCTTTATCTTTTCTTCTTGCTCTAATTGCTTGATGAACTGATTTTGTTTGTCATGGATGTGCTCAATCGCTGAACACTGTATTTATCTTACTTCGTCAGTTGGCTATTTCGTTTGCTTGCTTTGGGTTAACTTAGATTGTTTAGGTTAGATCACAATTTTATGGCTATTTCGGATTAAATTTAATCAGCTAACTTGCTCAACTTAGATTAGTTTCACTTCGCAAAAATCATAAGTTGGTTATACAATGTTTTTTTTTGAAATCCTTGAACATGTCGACTTTATATTTCAGGAAGGCATTTTTGAGTGCAGAAAGATTGTTTTTGACAGTTCATGTTCTTGAGCTCATTTTTTTATATTACAACCCCAATTTCTTTTACAGATTTTTACGGCTTCTTCACTGGTTGAATGATAGTTAAAAACTCTTGGTAACAATTTTTTGAGAAAAACACTTATTAAGTTTAATAACATCAACATTTGTTCTGAGTGAAGATTATTACTAAAAAAACATTATCTTTCCCGACGAAGCCACTTTTTGCCTTAACGGGACTGTTAATTGTCATAACTGTAGGTATTAGGCACAAGAAAGTCCTCATTGGGCACAAGATTCTCACAGCCAGCGTCAAGAAAAGGTTAATGGATATTGTATAGGTCGGAATGATAAGAGGCATCTTCTCAGATTTTATTTTTTTGAAGAAAATCAGACTTCTGCCAAATATTTGGATTTTCTAAGATTTGAATTGGTTCCAGCTCTAGCAGTTCTTTGTCAAATAATGAAGGCCCCAATTTGCCTCATCAGTACATCTGGTTTCAAGAAGATGAGGCGCGTCCTCATTTTGAGGCAGAAGTGCGTCTGTTTCTGGATCTTGCATGGCTTGGTAGATGGATAGGACCAATTGAATGGCATTCGAGATTTCCGGACTTAACCCCTCTACATTTTTTTGTGGGCTCACTTAAGATCAGCGGTTTACATTATTAGAGCTAATAATTTAGAAAGTTTGAAACAACGAGTTCGAAAATGCAAAACATCGCCTCACAAATGATCCAACATGCACTCCAAAGCGTCTATACACGAATAGGACAATATCAAATGGTAAAGGGCAGACAATTTGGACATTCAACCGGAGAAATAGGCTATGAAGATCTGTAGAAAAATTGGGATTGTAATTTAAAAATAATGGTGATGACGTCATAGCTCAAGAACATGAACAAAAAATCTTTCTGTACTCAAAAATGCCTTATTGAAGTATAAAATCGACCTGTCATTAAATTATTATCAGGATCTCACTAGTTGAGTTGCAGATTTATATGTATGATGCTAAGTTTCTCAGCCCCACTGATTGGGTGCCAAAATTGACTTTTTATATAATTTAAACTGATGATTACAATAAATACTACGTCTATACCAGAGGCAGATAAAAAATTTTATTAATTAAAAAAATTAAAAACAATGCGTTTCTGGTTATTTTTAATTCTTTATCTACTGAGACTCTTGTTATTAAAGATAAGACACACTATAAATAATCGTTATGTTACATACGCGCTCTTAATTTTATAGAACAGAATTGAAATATCCGTACCAATTAGTAGTTGCTCTTTTTTTTGGAACTAACTATATTGATCGACTTCCCAATCCTGTTGAATTAATTACATAATATAATTTAACGCTTAATTGGAGAAAGTTTACCATATCTCACTACTCATTTTACGTTTTCTATAGGGAAATAAATTTTAAATAACTTGGGATGTGATACGTCCTTTTTACATATTTGATGTTGTTGTTTGTAGTTACGTCATTTAGAGTAAAGAAACGGACGTAAGTTTCCCGAGAAAAAATTCCTACCGTCCCTAAATACAAATCTTCTAATTACTTAGTTTATTACGTCCCCCCAGAAAGAGAAAATGGTTCAGTGTAAAATGTCAAAAAAAAAGAGAAAAATTAAAATACGTGCTCCCGAGTTAACACTGTTTTGCTTTTAAGCTGGAAATGAATCTGGATATTTGTAACTGTGACCCCTATTAATGCGTTTTTCTGAATTTATAATACGACACGCGAATAACCAGTAATGATAAAAGTATTTAGGGGGTCGTTATTTTTTTTCTCTGTGTGCAGAAAATTAAGGTTCTTTTTTTCGCCGTGTGGTGAAAGTATAAATTATTGTTTTTATATTCAGAAACTTTTGCAATCTTTAGATTGTGGTAAACCATCTCACTATTAGTCATTCCTGACATTTTACCCCCTTGAAACGAACTCCTTCGTCATTCATTCACGCACAAGCACATTTTGTTAGAAAAACAAACAAACAAAGATAAATAATCCTTGTCACCTAAAAGCTGTTTTATACATAGGTTTATAAGAACAGACAAGAGCACTTTTCCTTAATTGCCTAAACATTTTTTGTGAATTTTCTTTCCTAGGAGGTAACAAAAATTGATAAACGTTTGTTTTTCTCTAAAGATAAATGACCTGCTTAGTCAATTTTAAATAATATTGGTAATCTTTAATAAAAATATTTATTTATTTATATTTATATTTATAGGTCTTATGTCAGTTAGATGTTTTTTCTTTTCTTCAAGGGTGGACTTGGGTTGGCTGGCACTCAAAAATATGCTCTCAATAATTCGGCGTCATATATCTATTTCACACGTGCCTGACCCTAATTTTCTTTAACAGAATAGCTCAGACAGCTTGCAAGCCATATGATTATGACATTTTCATGATTTCGTCTAGATCAGACTAAGACGATTTTGGAAGAGAATGTGTGACCCATTTTACGAGATTTGCTTCCGAAAGGTTGTCTTAAAAACATCACATTTTTAAGTGTTAGCGGTTTTGCTTGCAATCGAGAGATTTATTTATATACAGGGTGTCCGAATATTACACCAAAAACTCTTGACTGTAAGTTTGGCAGACTAAATAGAGACGATTTATCGAAAAAAAGGTGAATAAAAAGTTTTTAGTTTTGGAGTTATAACGCTTCAAAGTTGATGGGACAAAATGGTTATTGCTTTACTGTATCCAAATGAATCAACGAATCTTCTTCAAACTTGGTATGCTATTGGGTGCTCTCGCAATTTTTTCGTAAACTTAACCATTTTTGAGAAAATGGAAATTTTTTTTAAAACACTCAATTCCGCGTTGTTTACGTTACTGATACAAAAATTCGAGGTGGCGGAGAAACACGGTGCATTTTTGTTAAAACAAATGAAGCTAGTATGTCACTTTATAGTAGAATTAATTTTAAGTTATTTCTTCAAATGCAAAATTATTAGATGATGTCCCTCTAGAAACACGTCGTCGCATGATTTGCAAGCATGACAGAGCATCTCCGCGTTTTACAATTCCTGTCAGACTTAAAATTAATTTCATTATAAAGCAACATTTGTACTAGCTTCATTTGTTTTAACAAAAATGCGCCATGTTTCTCCGCCACCTCAGATTTTTGTATCAGTAACTTAAACATCGCGGGAATGAGTGTTTCAAAAAATCTCCATTTTCTCGAAAATGGTTAAGTTTACGAACAAATTGTAAGAGGGTAAATTTTTTATAAACTAAGGTTGCTTTTACGTGTTCGCATCAAATTTGTAAAATGTTGGCCGTACAAAAAGTTCTGAGCTTTTCAAAAGTAGCATATTCATGAAAACTTGTGATAGGATTTGTAAATATCGACAATATTTTAGCATAAAGACCATCCTAATGGAACGCAATAGCATACCAAGTTTGAAGAAGATTCGTTGATTCATTTGGACACAGTAAAGAAATAACCATTTTTTCCCATCAACTTTGAAGCGCTGTAACTCGAAAACTAAAAGCTTTTTACTTCTTTTTTTTTCGATAAATCGTCTCTCTTTAGTACACCAAACCTACAGTCAAGAATTTTCTCTGTAGTATTTGGACACCCTGTATGTATTCAAGATGAAACCCTGCATCAGACTCATTGAAGTGATAATAAAGCTTTTACGTACATATTGGGCTTCTTGCCTCAAGAGACGAGCTTTCTGAATGGTTTTTCGTGTGTCTGTCTGCTCTGTCTGCACATCGTAAATTTTCAGCGGGCCGTTCTGGAAAAATCTTTTTTCTTCTTCGGTCATGGATAAAGTAGGTATTTTGTGTAGTGAAAATGTAGACACCGGGCCTCGTGTCGCGTCGGAACGGCGGGTTGCTTGTTCGCTTTAGCAACGTTGTTGTGTGCTAGTAGTGAAACAGTTTGGTGGCGGTTGATACAGTGACTGTCGGATGAAAGTTATGAAGAAAGTGGTGTGGAGTTGGGTCTGTATCTCTTCTTTGAACACCTACCTTGGCAGGGTGGTGAATCGTCATACTGTCCTGGTCACCACACTTCTACGCTGTGATTCATGTGTCATGAGGTGACGTTTTGTTTTTACTAAAAACTGTCGATGGTTTCTTCTTGTCCAAGGTTTTCTTTTAAATTGATTTTCTATTGTAGCTGCCTTATTGGCGGCGTTTTGATCTTGAAGTTCAATATTTTAATTTTTTTTCTTTATGGGTTTGTTGTCTGCGTTGCAGAATTTTTGCCCAAATGCTGGTGAATCATTTCTGACCATGCAGGATTATCGCTTTATTGGTTGCAGATTGAGGATATTAAGAAAATATAGTATGATGGGTTCTTATGAAGCTAGGATGGTTGATACCAGTCTGTATGTAAATTCAGTTCAAAAAATCAAACTTAGTGTAAGTTGATTTTGTTCAATTTTGAAGATGCTTGCCCATTGGGTGTAACTTTGAATTAAGAGCTTGGAAAGAGTGGGATTCAATATCAAATTGTAAACTCGGCGTTTATTTATGTTTGGCATATTAAACATTTTCAATAGAGAAACCATTGAATACTTCAGCGATGCAAAAATATCCACTGATGTGAGCCCTGGTTATAAGATTACAACAGGGAGATCAACATGATATTGAAAAGATACTGAAACATGTACTATTTTATGCTATTGTGCTACTAAATTGCAACCAGAATCATATTCATTAATTAAACATAATAATTTTGAAAAGTGAACCAATACAAATTAAGTTTTTAAACATGATGGTATCGTGATTTTCATTAGAGTTAAGAAAATAAAAATATTAATAATTTTCTACCTTTATTATGTGACCTTCGTGGTAGTACAGAATTTAATGTTTCCTGTATCCTTTATTTTAGAAATTTAATCTTTCTTAAAGTAAATCCAAAGTGAAGATCTCGAAAACTGCATGCTAGACAGTAATACAGAACTGGCTAATGTACAGTGTGCCTAGAAAGTATGGAATCAAAAAGGCCTTTTTTTTAATTTCTTTGTTTTAAAACGTTGGGCTCTATTTTAAATAACTTTCCATCTTTTAGTACCATCAGCAGAATGATAACGTCATTTATGTCTGCCCTGTGACGTCAATGATATTTTTTTTAGGGCAACTCGAAAACTTTTGACTTTGAAACTTATAAAAATAAAATCTCACTGCCTACAGAAACAAAATATTGATGACGTTATAAATGCGTCTAACTCTGCTGTAGTAGTAGATGAGGTTTTATTAAACCAAAAATCAGACGCTAAATTCGTGAAGGTAAAAACTCTCCTAAAAATACTAAACACCAAATGTAGAATTTTCTGTAGAAAATCTAGCATTCACCACAATATAATAAAACCCTATTAGGTTGGTTCACATCAGAATAACAATTTTTTAAAATTTGAATTTTCGTCAAGAAGTGTATCCTTATTCAGCTTTTATCACCTGATTAGGAACGCCTGATTGTCCCGATATTAGGGCGTTAGTCGTTGCGACTCGATGGAAGGTATAATATTTACACGAGCAATACCTGAAAACAGCTGATAAGGACGTTGAAAACTGCTGAAACGGCGAACGGATGATTTGAGATGCTAATATCGTTTTCGGGCTCGGCGTGTTATAACCCCCGCGAATCAATTTGCTTCAAGTTTACGGCATTTTTCAGTATGTTGCCTCACCACAATTGTCCAACGATGATAGCATTTCGTTTAAATTTTTTCCGTTCACGTTAGATTCCTTTATCATGAAAGCGAACAGTTACATGTAAAGTATAAAAGTAGTTTTTAACGGCAAAACATAAAATGAAATTGTGGCTGTAAAATTTTGTGAACTTGTAAGAAAGCGGGAAAATAGCAACAATGTTAATAATATTGTGTGAGAACGTCGTTGTTGTGCCTCAGATAGTATGTACCATCAACCTATGGAAAGTTTAGAAGAGGTTGCGGCCCGTGAGCAAGCAGAAAGGCAGCAAAGTCTTCGAGAACTTGAAGATCTTTACGAGTGGCTGCAGCAATTCGAGGACCCTCCACCTGCTCCAAGACCGCCTCCACCACACCAGTTTCGAAATGGTTTGTAAATTTAAAAAACAACACGTACTTGAAATACTAATCCATTTAAGAAACTTGACCTTAAATACACTATCATGTGTAACAACTTTTGTGTTTTGTTGTTCAGGAAAAAAACTTTTAAGCAAAAAATGTTTCAATGTTATTTTTAGTGTCATTCTCATTATAATGTCGTAATACCAAAATAAGAACACGCATTTGACCGAGATAATTATAACAGTTGAAAAGCGAGTCACATCTGGTGATATTTTTAAAAATGTTTGTTAAATTACGACTTTGGGATACAATTAGAAGATGATTTGCTTTTCATCTAATGAAAATTAATTTTTTGACAGTTTAGAACGTATCCGGGTATGTTTTTCAGTTAATTGGATTTGCTTGTTTGATAAATGCGGTGTTGTTTCAACAGCTGCTTTTCTAATAGAGAAACATTCTATAAGACTTACTGGCATTTAGCTTCTGTTTTCTCACTTTCATTATACAACAGTCCTGTTTTCTCTTTGTTTTGTGAGTTCTATTAGTACAACAAGCTAAGATAACAAACGAGTATTACACAATACCGTATTTTCAGTAACATTCATGTTTCAACCTAGCAGTTTATATAGCAAATGGCGATTTTAAAACATTTACTTCCAAGAATATCCAAATAGTTAACAGAAAATGTGCGAAACCTTCGATCGCGTATTTATTTAAGTAATAGAGTTGATGTTTCGTCGAAGTGTATTTTTTACCAATTACCTATGGATTTGTTTTATTTAGGTTACAAAAAAGAAGGATCGATTCTTGAAACTTTTTTAATGATTGAGTGACAAAAAATGCTGTCTATCGAGTATATTCTTCTGTTTGCTTATCTAAAAATACGTCGATATAGAAATAAAAAAAATTGACCTGAGAATTTTTTTTCTTGTCCAATCAGAAATCTCAATCTTGATTGTAGCAATTACATTCTTTTCCCTACCCCTTTATGACTTTTTGCGCTATCGGAAATTAGCGTACATGAGACAGTTTTTTATTTTGTATTTGCTCTTGTTTTGCTTTCATTCATTATAATTTCTGATTTTGTATTAGATGTCTTTAAATAGCTTTTTATGATTTTCCCTTTGAGGCTTCAAAAAGATGCTTTTCTTGGAAACTATCATCTTTCTCAATTATCCATTCGTATGCGCTCAACTTCCTTAAATTGATCTCTACTGTCCTTTTCTTCTTTGTTTCATTTTGGCACAGTGAGTTTCTTATCATACCATGTGATGTTGTTCCTCTCGTCTTAAAATCTGGATATTTGGTTTGAGGAGTTTACATACTCACCAAGTGCTTTTGAAGCATAGCATTGATTTCGTTTGCATCTTCTATTGATTTTTCTACTCGGCTTACTGTTAACTTCCTTTTTGCCCTTTTCCTTGTGAGAAGTATTTAGTTGAACAAGTTTGCCAATTTCTCGTGTTGTACGTACCCAAACAAGAGTAGAAAGAATAATCTGTAAATTGTTTACATTACTTGAAGAGATTCTAAAGAACTCAAAACATCACTTCAAGTGGACAAACGATTAACTCCAGAGAGTGGTTCCCTTGCCTTAATGTGATCATAGTATTTACAATTCTTTTGTCAAAATCAAATAAACCTACATTAAAAATCTGAAACTGTGCAATGTCAAAGAAGTACAGCAGTGACGTTTCAATGCAGCTGTGCATCTGAAAGTAATTAGTAAAAGAAAAAATAACTTCATCGGCTAAGGTTCATATAATTGAAGAATTTTGAGCATCGAAAATCACTGTCAACTATGTTTAGACAGTTACAAGTATTTCCTGGTAAAATCATAAAACGTATGGCTGTGTATCTTCGCTGCTGAGGTAATCAATAACACAATGACTGTTAGAAGCCAAAGACGAAAACAAGCTTTCTCGCAACGCATTGAGAACAAAACTCGCTTTTTGCTTTTTTCAACTAAGAACCAAACAAAAAGCAGAAAATTACAGAGGTGACTTGTTGAACCCTAACGCAATTAAAGAGAACTGTAAAGGGCATTTTGTATTAGATCAAAAAAGAAAAAGACCTATAAGAAATATTCATGGTAAATGTTTTGTAACATCTCAAAAAACAAAAACTTTAGGATAGCTGGGAAAAATAAACCAAAGAATAAAAACTAAAATTTTTATTTTGAAAGCATAAAAGTAGAAACTGCAAGAAACCAAGATAGTTAGAAGGGTATACTAGAAGTTTGGGCATTTTACACCTACCAACATCTCGAGATCAGACTTAGTTTGATACTGTAATTTGACGGTGGCTTCCCTCATAGAAGTTCACGGAAAAACTAATTTGTGAGAAAATGCTCACCTTAAATTCGTCGACTAAATTAGTTCTCTAGTGCTGACTGATTTTTCTACGCTTTGGGAATGGCAACATTGACGTCGCGATTGCTTTTATTACTTTTCTTTTCCATGAAGCCAATTCGGATAATTGAACGTTCAGATAACTGACATTCAACGCTCTACTGTAATCACATAATCTGGAAATTTCTAAATCAAACATTAACCACCAGTCTTGTGCCAGTTCTTCTTCAACTGACGGAAATAGCAGTCTGGTCTGTGGTAGATGTAGAGGTAAGTGTTGTAGCTAGTCTGACAAAGGTCCTCACAATGATAAAGAGTTTTCTTCCTACGCGAAGGCTATATATGTTGAGGAATGAGGAGAGCAAAAGAGAGAAATTTTCTCAGGATTCGGCACTGTCGTTACACCATGCATCCTCGAAAGTGTGTTATCATACCGAACGCCATACCATTGTGTTACCGAGGTTGTTGTGTGCTGATAATTGAAAGAATGACTGGAAGTTAAGAATATTGAGGGAAGGCAGTGTGTTCTATTTTCAGCGGACAATATTTTTGCTGGTGCTAGAAAGGTGCGAAGGATCTTTTGATTGGTTACTGCTCTTATCGAACGTCTTCTTCAGTGGCTAGTAGGACTATTTAGAAACCCTGTACACCGCCCAGGTGTTTCCACTTCCTAGAGAATTTCTCTTGTCTTGGCTAGGCACAGTTGGAAAAACATTACATTAGAGCTTCTGCAAATCCAGCAACTTATTATCGAACAAATAACTGATTTCTCCAACCTAAAGGATTAAGTTGAAGATATCAAAGTGATACAGAACTTTTGCAGAATTTCTCCAATATTTTGGATAAAACACCATGTGCACATTGTGAACATTTTTAGTTTCTATTATTACAAGTTTAGATTTTTGATACCAAACATATGACTAAAAGCGCTCCATTTGCACATCTGAGCCGAAATCGAAGACTCTGTTTTAGCATTTCTAACCAATATAAGGCAAAATGAAGCAAGTATTCTGAAAGTTAAATTAACATAACACCCCTTCCGCTAGATGGCACTAAAATTACAAGAAGCTTGACTAAATATTTCCCAAAAATAAATCCAAATGGTAACCAAACAGATTAGTAAAGGAAGTCGCCCTAACACTAAGTTTGTCCACAACCATCTTACATAACAAACTATTTGGTATCTTAATGAGAACAACACGGTAGACTGCAATTCACAAACACTCAAAAGTCTCAGGACAGAACTCAGAACGTTTCATCCACCACAAAATTTGCAAAACAAAGATCAACACTTCTCATGCACACCGTAGAACAAACCAAAGGCAAAATTGAAATTGAAAAGGAAAAAGACTAAATCTTACAAAATAAGTCATTAAAACAAAACGCATTTACAGAATGTTCCATTCAAACAATGTCTCGAGAAAGAAGAAATTACAAAACGAGTACGATTATAGTTCCGAAAGAAAAATGGGCAGTGTCTCTATAAAAAAACGAGAATCCTCTACTAAATGAAGATAAGCCCGGAAAAACATTAATTGACCAGAAGAAATTAGAAAATGTTCCAAATATATTTATTAGCAGGTCCATCAAAAACCCAAAATTTCCGAGATACCAAACAAAGATTTGACCGAAATCACCAATTGTCACGGCTGAACTTGAAGTCGAAGAGAGGAGGATTGCTCAAAGATGTCGGCCTTTGTGGAGTGTTTCTAGATAATATGAGACTCTGAAAATGAAATAATAATTTAAGCAGCAGAAAGTTAAATTCATATACAAAGTTCTTTCGGATTTTTTCTTCTGGGTTTTTATCATTTTTTTTTGATAATCTTTGTATAACTTATTGTAACCATGTGACCAGAAAAAAATCAAGAAATGTTTGGTTCAAGAAATCTTTGCTTTTCAAATCTTTTGTTTTGCAATTTATAAGACTTGGAAATTTACAAATTTATTTTCTTGTCAAGTTTTGCCAACCGACTTCAAACTTCGATAATGGTTTCAAATATTTTTGTACACAATTTTTATTCTGTGAGTCTCCTAATGGTCGATTCATGTTGCTGTGGTGACATTGTAAGTCGAGACAATTTTTCTTTGGACGCTTCTTTTTGAAAAGAATTCACTTAACCTTGACACAGGTCAGTGAAACTTGAAAAGAGATATGTGCGCAATCATTCGGAAGCTCTTGCTTTACTGATTTGTTACAGTTGCTGTAGCTTACAGTAATGAAAGGAATTGTCCAGACGTAGACAGCCTTAAGAAGGTTGCCCATAAAATGAATAACTTATACGTGTTGATTATATTTTGTGATGTCGTTCGTTTATTGTTCTAACTTTTGTATTTTCAAAATCAAATTGAAACAGACAATATTTATGATTTCCGCCTTTAAGATGTATCACCATTTTTCAATAAAAACCATTCGGGAAAATAACGATTCTAAATTTCCTCTATTTCTCGATAAGAATTTATTTATGGTTTCTTTCTCACAAAAGAAAGAAATTAAGACTTTTATTCAATTAAATTGCTTTGTTTTTCTTCTTCTTGGCATTCATTTATTTATTTATGTATTTTTTTTCAGGTAAGTCTTCTTTTTTTCCATAACATGCCATCCAGCATCTAAACTGGTAAGTTAAAAAAGTAAATCACTTCCGTGCGCTTTCAAATCCAAGATTGACTTTAAAAAGGACTTGCAACCATGCATTTACTACAAACTTAACTCTGACTGAAATGAATGAACATCCGTAGTTTGGCTTTAAAATATTTAAATGCACGCAATGTGACGATCACCAGCTGCGCTTCGTATTTACTATAAATATATCAAGTTGAAAGTGTTGCTGTGATGCTGCAATCACCTTCCTTCCTATTTTTTCGTGCTCGCTGTTTTTCAACGTCTTTTGGGACATTGACCACTGATGCAACATGAAATATTGTGGCGATCCAAACATTTTAAATGTATATCGAGAACGTAGAAAATTTCTTTGACGTGTAAAAAAATGGTATAAGAAATGTTTTAAATAAGATCGATGTAGTATCGTATCCTTAGGCTGAAATACTTTTCTTGCCTTTTTATTTGCAGCATTTTCGTGACAGATTCGAAGGAAAGAGAGTCGGTTTGCAAATCTTCTTAGAATAAGAAAAAATTCACTGTTGTTTTATTCCGAAATAGTTTGCAAGACAAGGGTAAACACATGACGTATTTATAACACACATACGCAAGGGTTCTCTTAATGTTTTTTGTGTTTTGTGCGTGATGGTCTAAATATTTTCAGAACTCATGTACTGATTGGATCGATCTGTCATAATAAATATTCCATTAGGTGGTCGATTTAATGAATTGTTTGGGGAAAAGAAATTAATAGAGTTGCAAATATTTAAAAATCGACTTCGTAAAATATAAAATTTAGTGCAGCACGAATTTTTTCAGTAATAAATCCTTGGCCAGACTTAAAAAATAATCGACGATGATGATGACGACTAATATATACCAGAGAAACTTAGTGCAGAGGACGTACAGAAAAAAGTTTGGAAGATTATAAGAAACTTCGTTTTACTCGAAAACGACGCATCCCATAAGCATAATAACTAAATTGAATGCAATTTCTGAAAATGACAGAATTGCCCAGTTTCTTGTAAAAAAATGAGTTCGTCCATGTTTATAAGAAATCTGTCCGGTATAGTAGATGGTTTATACTAACGACCATCCGGAACCCACTGACCTATCGTACATTATAAGTTCAATCCTTGAACAGGTGACAGTGCCGGCTTTAGCAGTCAGCAAAAATTCCGCTTCGGGGAACGATTTCCTTACCAAAAGAGTCTTCTGTCATGTGTCACCCACTGCCATCGCCCTTCTAAACACCAAAAGAATTTTTCTAAGGGATATCAACAAATGGACTTCGAGAATTCCTAAACAGCCGTGATGTTCTCCCTCCTGACCACCAGGCTCAATTCCGTCCCGGGAGATCTACTACAGACCCTATTTTCTGCCTCCACACATGAACATTAAGCGGGATTTGGATAAGGACAAACACCGACTTGCCGATATCCCTGCTCTCTTCATGCAGCTAATTGGCTGTTATCTGTCCACCCGCTAACACAGTATACAAGTGCATCAGGCTTTGTTCAGGGTGTACATACATACCGCTAGTCGACGTTCTCCAAGGATATATCCTTTTACCCTTCTTTAATATCATGACATCCCCAGCCTCGAGGACAGCCTGTCCTAATTCGCAGATAACCCAACCCTGCGAGTAACATTTCCGCCAAGGGATCGAGAACGTGGAGAATCAAACAATACTCAGAAAAAAACCTAACGTCACTTAACTTTCGCCTTTCATCTCCACGTTGACATGGAACGAGTCTGAACATCATTCGACAGTGCATCATGAACCATGGACGCTGTTAGACACCTGCAAAACTTTCATTAGATCCGTCATCGATTACCAATTCACGATTTTCGCCATCGCACCGACGTATGCGATCGCCAGACCCCACGACAGAAGGGAAAGGAGGATCCTCCCGCTGAAACGCTTCCACACTTTCGAGGAACTGTGTGCCCGGGTCGACATTCCTGCTATAGATGCGCTCCTCGAATTAATGCAAGGTCGGCAGGTGAGCAGGACGGTGAAACGAAACAAGAGCGATTCTCAGAGCCACATCTCCAATTTTGCATAGAAAAGCTAAGAAGAAACACATCCACTCACCTTCCGTTCTCATGAGACATCAACAACCCGACCCCCCCAAAATGATGGACATCCTAGTTGACACTCTCCCCATTCACAGATAATCCACTCTCGAGGACCTCACAAACGACGTAGTTAGTCTCGCATTTGGGAGGTTCAGGGATTAAATTACGGGCCGACTGTTTTTGCTAAGTTTTTCCAGTGGTTTTCCTTAGTGGTAAAGGCAAATGTAGGAACAGTATTCTTCCATGGACCCCGGCAATACACTTTGCTCTTGCATTTCACCACGATACAATTCAGAGCGAGCACCACTTTCATCAAACCTGTAGTCGCGCTTCCCAAAACATCAATTTATTATCACGGGTACGTCCGAAGAAGAATTCTTGAAACGGTCTCCGGTTCTCTTCCTTTTGAAAACGGGAACGTAACAATGATTTGCTTGCTTGCTTGTTTACAGAACTACTCGAGTTTGTGAATTGGCATTTGAAAATCTTGGAATCATTGAAAATGCCACCGAAAGAAATTAGTGTGACGAGTTCGAATAACTTTGTGGTGTCTCGTCTTATGCAGTCACTTGAACTAGGCGATCTCTATCTCTGTTTGGTTAAATGCAATGCAGGAAAGGCAGTTTCCGATTTCCGATAGATTTTTCAAATCTGGTAAGTCTGCTTCTTAACATGAAAATTTAGGTATCGACATTATTCTTGAGTTTACAATCGCCAAACGTCTATGCTCGAACAGATGTGTACTGCTTCCATCACATAAAAGACTAACAGAGTTAACCATATTGAGATCACCGCTTATTTCATGGGTGAGCAGATTTGGCCCATTTCGAATATCTTACAGCTCAAACATCAAAGCTTAATTGAAAGTTAGGTTTTGCTGATAAATTTGCATTTATGCAAGTCAATACGAATTTCGATCTCGGGGTATAAGTTTGTCTAGCCTTGGCTTATTGTCTTAGTGTCGAGTTTAGGTTTAAGTGTGCTCTATATGAAGGATCAGAACTCATTTTTGTTCATATTTTATTTTTCGCAAATCCTTCACTAATATTTTTAGCTTACGTCGTTACGATCATATTTCTCATAAAATTACCGAGCTTGGATGGTTGAAAATGGAAAATCGTTGGAAGTATCACTTGGGATCTTTTACACACATTCTGCTTGCACTAAAACATCGTTCTGCTTCTCTCAGTTTAGAGTTGATTCCTAGGTCATACGTACATTCTGTAAATACTCGGCATAATAACATGCTTACTATGCCAAATCATACATCGTCCTTGTTTCGTAGAAGTTTTACGTTCAATACAGTCAAGCTCTATAATTCCATTTCTTACGATATCAAAAATCTTAATATTATAAAATTCAAACACTTTTTGAAAAGTTATTTGTTAGAAACACAGTAAATTTTATTTATTTTTATTGTCTACTTATTTTTAGTTTTTTATTTCTTTGTTTTTCTTTTTAATTTACACATAGTCTCTGGTTAAATAGAGTAGCCTATGGCTAGATTTCGCCAGGGCTCCGTGCGTTAGAATTTTTTTAATTATTACAATTAATGTATTTTAATTTTTAATTAATAAAAGACAATTTATTATTATTATTATTATTATTATTATTATTATATCAGAAAACTCGTGTTGGTTATGGAAATCTGACTGTGGTTAACCTGGCTTTTCAATGTTATTTTTGCCGCAGAGCAATGGAGGTAGTCATAAATTGTTATCTTTGACAAATGAAGATTGAAACAAGGATTATCACGTGTGGTATCGAAAAAGTGGAAACGGCAAAGCAGTTCAAGTTCATCATGATAATGGAAATTGCAACGTATGCAGTCACAACGCGCATGCCACTTACTTGTTCGATTAACAAAGAATCCACATTTGATTTCACAATGGAAAACTACTGGGGCGTTTCTCAGCGGTTGTTTTAATACCGTATGAAGTTGTCCTCTTGAATTCCAATTCAACTGCATCATAACAGTTTATTAAGTTAATAAAAGTAAATTTTGTTACTGCATTTCGGTTCAGATTTACTGGGATACTTAAAGTAATAAAATTAAAAATTAATTATTTTCCAGCACACCAGAGAGTTGTGCAACAAGGTACGAATAATTAAAGAAGCTTCCACAGTTCTTATCGGGAGAATTTTAAACTGTCATGCGTGGCTTAACTGGGAAAAAATATCTAACGATCTAAAGATTTTGTTGTACTTTTCTAATTAGAAATTCAAATTTTAATTAATTAAATAGTAGGAGGAGTATTTTAAACGTTGAAACAAATAATTTGATGAAAACAAACTGTTGATTTCTACTTACATTTTTAAACGGTAGGTGCCGCTAACTATCATATTCTAGAATGTCAGACAATGGCACGAATTTCTAAATTAAGTTCTTTAAACCGTTACATGGTAGATTATGTGTTCAAAAGATTGTTGGTTATTATTATTTAAACGCAGTTCATTCCACCCTGAAAGCACAGTTTTTACGATAATGGAAAATTAATTGAAAGCATTTAGCAGTAGTTGGTACGTATCCTTTAAACATTCCCCTTTTCATTAATTTAACTGCTAATAATAATTATTCTTGTACACCTACCTTTTCATCTGAATTTTATATTTATCACAAAATGCACTTGATTAATTAAAATGAAAAGTAATATTAATGTTCATATACAATTCTTGTTTATAAATAATTTATTTTAATTGCACCATAAATTATTTACCAACCCTATTTCTGGAATGTATAAACCTCAAATGAATATAAATCCATCTCATCTTAATTAGAATTTTTAATAAAGATTAATTTGAGATCTCTGAATTTAAAAGATAAAAACGACTCGGTTGAATGATCCACAAATTGGTTTGCTTTCTTACATTTTTCCTTTTAGGAGAATATGGACGCACCGTCTAATAGATTCATCAAAATAAAAACACGCCAAATCAAGCTGAGACATTCGTATTCGTATCTTAAACGAAATCCCTTTCTTCGAACTCCACAAGTGAACAATGAGTCGTGCCGCGAAGACTTGGACCACTTGCGCTTTTAGAAACAACTCCTAAATTGCCCTATACAACTGTTCGAAAAAGTAATAAGAAAAGTGCCGACACTTTTTGCGGACTAATGCTATCAAACATGAATGAGGCAACACGACTGTGGAAGTTAAAAAGACTTTTGACGCTTTGTTATACAAAAGCTTAACCCCGAAAATGGGTTAGTCCACGGAAATGACGGAGATGCTTTCTTTGTTACACTCCCGTCTTGTTTTTTAAGAAAAGGAGAGAAAATCTGTGTGTGTATTCTTGATGTGACAATTCGAACGTGAAAAAAACTTGTCTTAGTATAGCCATCAATCAAAGAAATTTCATCAAGATAAAGTTTGTTAATTCAACAGGACTAATGGCGGAAACAACTAGAGATTCTCATAAGTTTTACCGAGTGCATCTTTATTTCAGTTATGTAATATACAGCTGTACAGATAAGAATTTTACCTAGTACTTGATTGGATTGCAAATATTTTTTTAAAACAAAGTAGTTGAAAGTTCATCATCTGCAGATGGTACCTATTTTTGGGATTTCCTTTTATATTACACTATCTCGAAAATTAACTCATTGGTGTTTTCTATATACCTTAAAGTATGCGATGTTAAAGTAAAATAAAGTAAAAAGATAAATGCACCGGGCTACTCAGTAGTCATATGGCGACCTTAGGCATGGTTGAGGCATTATAACAAAAATTTGTGTGTGAATCATCTGGATTCTCATAAGAAAGGAAACACTAGATATTGAAATTACCAATACAATCCTCTGGGAATGATGAGACACAAACATTTTAATCTAGCTAGATATTGTTGAAGAAGTAAATGATGACTGATAGATTAGTTTAGATTTTTTTAGAATCCCGGGAAGACTATAAATGAAGACACCTATATAGAGATTGTTCTATATCGGAGATTCCATATCATAAAGTTATCTCATCAACTTTTAACGTCTAGTTAATATGGGTATGATGGGATTGCCTAATGAAATTCCAAATATTATATCCACATTAAATTTAATATTATAAACGTAACAAGAAGATATTTATATTCCACCAATTTAAAATGATTTAGCATTCTTTCCTAAACGTTATTACGATTACAATGCCTCGATAATTTATCGTCGCATAATTGAAGGAAATAAAAAAGGTAATCAACACCAGAATTGATTGATGTGTTACAAATTCAATAGTCTTAACATTAATTGAAATTTTTGCTTCACGAACCGTAAATTCTGGAATTGCCAGTTCACCTGCCTATTATACCTATCCTAGCAATAATTCATACTGAAATCTAACTTGAAAAGTCCATTACACAGTGGCTGCAAATCAATGTCATCCTCCGTCACCGTCTGTGACACATTTGTGCATTAGTCAGGAGCGTGTACAGGGGGTTTCTTTTCGTAAAACATTTACATTCGGTCCCCTTTTTGCTACTAACTGTGTCTGACACACAACAGGAAAGAAACAACAATAAACAGTTGTTTTCCTAAATGGGTTACGCTTGATATTATAGCGTAACAAACCGTCCGGGAGTTAAGAACCATTTAATACAAACACCGGTCTATTTTCTGACACTTCCTTAGATGACCTAATCTGTTGCGAAAAAATCGAAAATACGCGTCCGCGGAGTTGGTGCTATTTTAGGCGTCATCTATCAACGTCTATGTTCATCATATAAAAAGCGTTAAAGTGAACAAGCGCAAACAAAAGGATGAAGACAAAATTAAGAACGTTCTTTCTAAAATGCACAATAAAAAAATTCGAGGTTATTGATAACAATGAATATTTTTTCTAAATTTGTCTTCAAGGTGACATTTATTCATTCAAGGGTATTTTTCGCGTGTAACGAAATTGAAAAAACAAAAAAGAGGCGAACGTACAGTTAGTGCATTGATATTGTGACCCGTGATGATTTAAGGGATCGTAATAGGTCAACCAGGGTTAAACAACAATGTAATGACATCATTACGTTGTAATTTACAGTAGAATTAGCTATTCTGATGGCACATTAAATTGTTTCGATTCGCTCTCTCTCTACTTAATAAAAAAGAAAAGAATCAAGGAGAAGATAACAATAAAGGAACGTTACATTGAAAAGATTTGGCGAGAAAATTAAAACATACGGCTTCTTCTAAAATCCTTGAAAGGAATAAATAGCTTGAATAGAGGAAAACGACTTAAATAAATAAGCGGGTAAAAGGAAGCACACTTTAAAAAGATTTAATTTTTACACTTCTTACAAAAGTACCAGCCTTGCACGGTACGAGTTTTATTCTTGCGGAATCTTCTTATATTCTAAATTATATTAACTAAAAGAATACGAGTTTTAAACAAAACAATATGAAGTGAATTTGTCTGAAATTAACTTAACCTCTCTGGTAATAAATGAAAAACATAACCTCAATTTATTTTTTTATCATTGTTAAACGAACCGTTTAAATGGGATTTTTACGTGTTTAAAGCGTCGACTCTTCTTAATTGGAAAAAGTTTGGGAAATCGATTTGATCATCATTGTAATACTCAAGGTATCTTATTATTGTAGAATTATTAACACCTGGCGGGCCGTTTGAAAAGCAAAATTGTTCCCACCGCAACAAAGAATTGTTGATTGAATTGAATTAAAATGTTTTCGGTTGCACTGTTGTAAACCATATTGTAGCTTCTATGACTGATTGTTTTGTAAACGCTTGCCATGTTTGCAGAGCAAATTAGCAGATTACAAAACAAATAATACCCACAATAACAACCACAAAGAAAAAGCTCTGATTAGAAATGATTTTCCTTGTAAGCCCGTACAATGCTCTCTTAACTTCAATCTGAAAACAGACACCCGGCTGCAGCTTCCTTCCTGCTTTGTGTCGCGATGGACGTCCATTTCTTGGAGTGGTCTATCGTCTTCGGGTTCTACATTTACGTTTCGTTCGCCGAACGTTTTCCGGGGCGCGAGGTTAATAGGTTTGCGGTTTTTGAAAATCCTTCCTTGCTACAGTGCTTTGCTTCTGAGAAATTATCATTATGATACTTGAAGTTCTTTCAAAGCGAATATTAAGTTGTTCGATTCTCAACATTTGGCCTTCTGTTAAGACTCGTAAGATATTGTTTGGCATCTTTTTCTTCAACTTCTAGTTCGTGTTTTAGCTACTCTTAATTGCTTGAGAAGAAACTTTTTTTGGGCCCTAACTGAAAAAAACGCCCAACGGACTTCGAAACGCAATCTGTATGCTCTTTAGGTTGAACTCTTTAAAATCCTCATAGGGTTGTTATGTACAAGATTACGAGAGTGTTTTTCTGGTGAAGATTGCTAGTACATAACAAAAATATGATTCTATCACTACTGTTCTCCGAGAACTGACAGGTAGTAGGAACTAATAGACCAGTCAATATCGACATAAGCCATCGCAAAAATTAGGGTAGTTCTGGTTTTTTAATATCTTGTTAGGATCCCTACGGGTAGTATAAATCCAGATTTGCAACCCCGAAAAACCTGTGCTGCCTGCGTAGTGGCCAAAAATCAGCGAAATCTTCGCACTTATTTTGGTTTTTTGATCATATCTCCTAAACTATGCGTTCTACCGAAACTGCTGTTTATATCTTTTTAAAAGAATGTGAAACCAGGATGGGCTCTGTACGTCCATTAGTTACCGAGTTACGGCTTTTCAAAAATTGGCAATTTTTTTGTTTTTGTCTTTTGCAATCTTCGTCGTCGTCGTCGTCCATATTGATCGGCGCACTATTGGCACAAAACTGGCTTCTGTAAAACCTCCAGAGTGCCAAACCAACCCCAGTCGTTTCGGTTTTTTTCCCACCCCCAACCATTTCTGTACTTGATAGTAAGTGCGAAATGCGTGGTACTTTGAGAGTCTTTGGGGTGGGGGGGGGGGAGGTGAGCAACGTTAACTTTGACTGTAGCTGCTAACTTGACGAAGCACGTGTAACGGAAGCTGTTTAGAGACTTGGCGTCATCTCCTAAATAGATAGCCACGACGAGCTTCTCACCAGCTGTGGCTATCGCCTCCTGACTGGAATCTGGTTGCAAAAATATTTTCGCCTTCTTTTAGAGAGAGCGCAATCCTGACGATATCTACGTCAGCGTCTTCTGCAGACTGTTTGGTTTCAATCCCCTGTTTATTGAACTCAGTGCAGACCATTTCAATCAGACGGCGTTTGTTTTGGTCATTGATAAGTACTTTTTCTTGGGGTACTTTAATTAGTGTGGACTCCTTAAACTGTATTACACTAGTAGAGAGAGCAGCATAGCGACGCAAACGTTCAGCTGTTTTTGTGCTCCTGTGGATCATATAACCACTATCCACCACGACGAATGTTGTGTTTCCTGGGATGATATTGTCAGGAAGTGGAGTGAATGACGAGAAGGATGACTTTGTTCCTTTCCAACTCATACTCAAAGTGTTTCTTTAATTTGCTTATCTGATTGTTGTTGGTGATGCAGACCCTCTGGAAAGTCGTAAGAGCGTGTAGACGATCAACTTTCTTATTGACCACTTTCACTGCGCTGGTGATGGTTGCCAAGGTGTTCACTTTTTCCTTCCGTTTAAATTTTACCGTCCCAAACGTGGTACCAACAATTTGCTTCACGTCTTCAGCTCCCAGTTCTTGGACCAAGTGGCAGTTGATTTCAGCACCTCCAACAATTCCCCATGGAAAGTAGGTGGTCAGTCACTGGGAATCGGGGTGGGTACTGAACCACGTCTTCGGAAGAAAGAAATATCTTTTTATTGGAATTAATTCTTTATAATTTCGTATTTTTCTGTCGCCTCCAAACAATTTTAGCAACAAATCAGGGCTTGTCAAGCGATAAAGTCTAGGAAATAAAAATTCATTTAACAAGGATGTTTTGGTATTTGGCGATTTTCGAGAAAACTATTTGGCCCACGGGTACCGTCTTGCGCTTACATTAAAGTTTAAATTTCCTAAAAATTTTTGTCGATAGCGTTTATTGTAGGACAAAGCCCATCCTGGTCTCAAATTGTGGCACATTTAATTTACTCTAAAAAAGGATATGAATAACAGTTTTGCTAGAACGCATAGTTTAGGAGATATGATCAAAAAACCAAAATAAGTGCGAAGATTTCGGTGATTTTTGGCCACTACGCAGGCAGCACAGGTTTTTCGGGGTTGCAAATCTGGATTTATACTACCCGTAGGGGTCCTAACAAGATATTAAAAAATCAGAAGTATCCTAATTTTTGCAATGTTTGCCTTTTTTATGTCGATATTGACTAGCCTATAACCTTTGAACATTGGTACGGTTTTGGAACTTATCGTTTTGTCTGGGATGTTTTACTCATTTCTGTGTAAAAAACACCAAAATATGAGGAGAGTTCATTTTATGGTTGGTACTGTGTGTATACATTCCTTCAGTTAAAGAAAATCTCCATATCGTCAACCAAAGTAGGAGACTAGGTTTCAAGACCCAAAAAGATGAAAATCATATAGTGATATAAATGAGTTACGGTCAAGAATTGACGTGTAGCAGAAATAAATTTTCGTAGAGATTTGCTTTTGATTTGCCTCTGTAGGTATTGCAATGTGGTACTGTAACGATTTGATGGTTTCATTTTGCATTTTAAGCTCCACGAGCAAGCAGTCTTCGATGCCAAAGAACAATAATAACCCTGAAGGAATGGTGATTTAGGTGGGATTCCATTTAGGCTGTATAAAGATTGCTTAGTGAATAGCCCAAGAAAATTTTGCAGATAGCATTTCTGGTTTTCCAGTTTCTTGCTGGTTGTAGAGCAACTGAGATGAATTCGATACTACCCGAAAGGTCCCGTTTGCTTTTATGGTGGAACAAAAAACTTGATTGACCCAAAAACCTCAACCTTCTTTAAAACCAAAATCGATTCCAAAAGCCTGACTGACCTGAAAAGGTCATTTGACCCAAAAAGGTTTTTTTAAAGGAAAAAAAACTGTTAATAACAAAAATTTTTCAGACTTGAAAACTCTGACTTTGCTTTAGACATCAAAGCAAGCAAATTTGCAACTTTTTTCCATTGATTGGGCTCGAAAAGTTCCATCTTGAATTTTAGGGTTAAGCTCTACATCGTATTATAATCGTTTTCCTCCACCAAGAACTATTATTTCGATGTATCCCAGATTTTGTAGAAACCTGTTTGAAAAACTCTTCTCTGAAACATAAAATTTGTGTTAGTAGCTCTGCGTTTGAGATGATCTAACATATTCTATCTCTGTGATATTTCACTTAATGAGCTTACACTATTTATATCTGACCTTACTTCATTATTTTGATTTGGCTGGTGGATTCGGTTCTAAATATCAGTTTAGAAATGTATCTTATCTTTACTTAAGCCAAATAATCCAGTCTCTTACAGACTTGGTGAACAACGACTGTTTTGATACCCTTCTAAGCGAATCACCCTTGGTGTTCTCATGGTGAAGGAATCAAACTAAATATTTTTAAGTAATTAATCGGGCTTTTGGATTGCAGTAAATTTTTAACAAATCGACAACGGTAACAGCGAAAAACCCTAAGGGATGCTGCATTTTGTTGAAATTTTGATAGTTAGCTGTATATTTGCATAATACCCACATGCATCTCGTCTAACAGTAAGAAAAAGTTTTGTTATTTCATAACAAATTCTTAAACAGATCCTACACAAAACAGATGTGTGTTTTGTTATTCCTGTCGAGAATTCTAAAAAGAACAAATTAATGTATTTGCTGACATTTTATATGAAACTCAAATTTGCAGATAAGAAACAGTGGAATTATTTTCGGCTTTAATCGATATCCATGTTATGTAATTTCGCCTTCCACGAAACAAACAAGAAAGTTGTGATCAAAACTTTAAAACAAGACAAGGCAAGTAAAGATAAATTTCGCAGGTCTGCCTCTGAGCAGCTCGCACATGCATAATACTGTAGTAGATACGATTGTCTGGGGAACAGAGGAACGCCCCGCACGTACTAACTGCTTATCGACTCTTGAGTAAATTTGTGCTAACATATCTAATTCAATTTATATTTCATGAGACAGAGAACGATCTGCGATGAATGGGGGGCGGTCGATCGACCCTCGGGTCGCGATACAAGAACAACGCGACATTACATCATCCGCAGAGTTTACAGTTGGGAAAGTTTGAGAATTTATCACCTGTCTTCCACGTAAACACCTGTCTTCTTTGTTCAATTCCAAGGAGCGACGGAGCAAACCTTTCTAAACTGTTTTGCTGTGAAACGTTGACCAAGTTTTGAACGTCGAGGTTTATTGTTCAGATATGTCACAGGTTGCTGCGATTCCAGTTGTATATTACACCTTCGTATCCCGACGAGACAGTTTCTGTAAATACTGAAAACTATTTTGTGACTGCAGGTGCAACTAACAATTTTCTATTTTTGTTTGCATTGCACTATTAATCTGCTAGCAAATAAAAGTTGACCCGAATTAATTTCTATTTAAGGTTTTCATTGGTTAGCTTTGTGACACTAAAGAGTGGCTATTTGCATTGGTAATGTAATCTCGTCAATCAAAAATGACAGTTTTCGTTTCATTGGGAATCGATTGAACAAACAGAGAGACGCACGAGACATTGTTTTAAAATTGAAAATACTCCTCTTTAAAAGCGATTTCCGCATTTCCATATGTACAGGTTCTTTTTTCATCCTTTGTTCTCTCGATTTTTCCCCTCCAGTTTGCATAATTTATTGGTCAAAGGGTAAACTGAATTTTTGGCATTTGTCCTTGGAAAATGGATTTACAACCTCTCTCTCTGATCTTTATAAATTGCTTGAAATAGAGGAGATAAAGTAACAAATTAATATTATCGTTGTTGTCGTTCCAGATCTATAAAAGTTCTGAAAAGACCCCAATTATTCTTGTCAAAAACATGGACATAGATTTCTGTGAAGTATCTTAATGTCTTGTGCTAAACCAAAATGTGCGGAAGTTGACCGATTTAATGGCATTACAAGTGCTGAAATTTCCACGAGTTTATAGGTTTCACATTTATATTGAAGGTACAAGAATTTTTTATGTTGTCTGTTCATTTTCCTTTTTTCCCTTCATTTCGCATTTGTATCATTTTATCTATAAATGTCAGTGTAATCAAAGATAACCTTTAAAGATTGTTGGAGTGAAAATCCAATCCTTCAAAAAAACGAAATTCAAGTAAATAAAAAACTTTGACGTAGTCAGACAAAAAAGACGGTCAGATAAATATAAATCAGATGCTGAATCGTATTTAAATTTGCTGAGTTATTTCAGTTATTTTTTTTAAATTTTATTTTTGTTTTGATTTTACTAGAGGTTTTTTGTGAATAATTTTACTAAAACCTGCACAGAACAAAGAAGGCGCAAAAACTTTCTTTGTGAGACTCTTAGAATAAAAGACATAAATGTGTAGTTGTATTGTTACAGTTAAAAGGTTTTTCTCCAACTACAAATAACCAACTGCCTTGCTAGCTAACTTTGAGTTGGAGTCGAGCAGCGTTCACAGTGTTTCTGTAAAATAACACGCGGGATGATCAAACAAAAGTGTTGAAAATTGATTAGTGTGTCTAAATCAACGAAAAAACCACCTACTGAAGTCACAGACAAACCTAACAACCTTGCTCGTTTACGATTTCTTCCTTTTTTGACCTTGAAGAGCAACTTGTAGGAAAAAAAAGTGTAATAAAGTATCAAAGGTACCAAAACCGCTTCGTTAGCACCTGGAGCAAAACAAATTAACTTTTTTTGTTCTAAGCTACCCCAGAAATTGACGCACGGCGCTGATAGATGTACAGGTGATATACAAAAAAAAATTAACTTGCTCGAAGCTTCCGAAATTAGAAGTGTTTAAAGTGGACGTTGTGGCTTGTCGCGTTTTTCAGAAAAGGCAGAGAAGTTTTCCGGGAACACTCATCTCTAATTATGTGGTGGATCGGCCCATCCGGGCCGTTTTAGTGGGGGTTACAGTATTTGCCACCACTCGGAACGATTTTCTGGGCAAGTTCGGGGTTCCATAGTTTTGGGCCGAATGTTTTCTTTTCTTCCACTCTGAAATTGGTGAAGTCAAAATGGCTTCTTTTAAGCTTCAACTGCTTCTTCTGGCGACTGAAAGCACTTTCCACGCAACCTGTTCTTGATTTTTGGGAACGTGAAGAAGGTGGATGATTTAGAATCTCGACATTCTCTGCCTCCAAAAATTCAATTGTGCGACGGAAGGTATGCGAGCTAGTATTGTCCTGGTGAAGGAGAATGCTGCGGTTTGCATTAGTTTTTCACAGTTTAGTGATAACCTGCGGTAAGCAGTTGTATACCAATCTGCATTAACACATCGTCGATTTTCAAGCGGAATGTGGCGACATTTCCAGATTTAGCCACGAAACTAGCCACCATTTTCTTGGAAACGCTGCGGGAACGAATCACTTTCGTTGGTTTTGTTTTACTTTGAAACACCCAGACAGCTGATTGGATTTTGCTTTCGGGTTCGTAGCTATAAATCCAAGATTCGTGATTTGAAGCTCCTCTGTTAAATCGTCGCAAAGTTCTACGGCACCAATCGACACGAGCTGCTTTTTGTTCGTTAATGAGAAGATGAGGGATTCATCGGGAAATCAGCTTTCTGACCAACTTTTGGTGCAAGATTTTTTGTACTGCAATCCCTGAGATGCCTAATGTTGCCTGAATCTCTCGATACGTAACATGTCTATCTTCCATGATTAACAATATTTTCTGGAATGACTGCTGTTTTCGATGGACCTCCGCCATATTGCTTACCAAGACTAATACGTCCGCGCTGAAACTGCATACCAGCGATACATTGCTGCTCTTGATGGTGCTTCATCTCCGAACACAGAAATCAGTTCAGCGATACATCTTTTTTGAGACAATTTCCTTTTAAAGTTGTAGAAAATTATGGCACGATAATTTTCTTGGGTCAATTCCATTTCTTTTCAGACTTGGTCACTTCAAACTTTGACAGGACTCGAGTCGATTATCATATTGTGTTGAAACAAACAACATAGCCTAACAAATATGTGATCTGTCAAATGGCACTATAACAGTTTGACTGATACGCCCCCTTTCGATAAATCTCACTTCATAAAAGCCAAGCCTTAATGTTCATGGAGCTATGTCGATTAGTGAAAGCTGAGACCCGTAACTGTTATAGTTTCCGAACTAGGAGCTGTCAAAAGCTCTACTTGTTGCATCCTCAAGTGGCGTTAGACGATGGTGAACGTACTCAATCGGGGTACAAAACGGCGTTTCCATGTCTTTCGAACACCTCCATCTATGAATCCAGACTGGAATCCGTCTAGGGCAAAATGATCCTGGCGTACATCGAAAGACGACGGCCTCTAGCCGAAG